>PVIC010038732.1:0-17465 GCA_004025085.1 Thryonomys swinderianus
TTTTTTTTTTTTTGCTTTTTGGAGACAGGGTCTTGCCTTGCAGCTCAGGCTGGCCCTGAGCTCACCATGGTGCCCAGGCAAGCTGCCGCGAACTCAGCAATCCTCCCGTCTCTGCCTCCCGAGTGCTGGGATTACAGGCGTGAGCCACCACGCCCAGCATTATATGTGGTAACCGGGGAATCGAACTCAGGTCCTTACACTTGCGAGGCAGGCGCCGGAACCACTGAGCTAACCCTCCGGCCCTAAATGGAATTCTTTACTGGTACATTTTATGTACAGCTCGTGATCACTCTCAACACTGGGGAATTTGTACTAGTATATGACACAAGTTAATTTTCATTCTTAATCATATTCCCACCCAGCCCATAACCCCCCCCATATATATGTGCTTTCTTTTTTCAAATTATATTTCTTTCCCCTCATTACTTACCTCTACTACATTCCCTTTGAATATTTCCTATTTCATAAAATCTATCATACAATCTAGAACTTATCTACATCTACAGGTTCTCATACCAGAGAAAAGATATTTACATATGTGTGATCTATTTATTTCACTTATTAGTGTGTCCTCAAGATATGTCCATTTGCGTATAAATGACTCAAACTTGCCATTCTTTATGGCAGAGTAATGCTTCATTTTATTAAAAAAAAGCTCACATCTTCTTTATCCATTCTCCAGGTGATAGGCATCTGAGTTGTTTCCAAGATTGGGCTATCCCAAACTGAGCTGCTATGAATATGGATGTACACATACCTTTACGATGTGATTCTTTTAATTCTTTTGAGTATATTTCTAGCAGGGGAATAGCAGAGTCAATGGGACCTCTAATTCTAGTTTTCTGAGGAATCTCCACACTGATCTCCACAATGGTTGCACAAGTCTACAATCCCACCAACTATGGAGAAGCATTCCTTTCTCTCTGCAGACTCCTAGCATTTATTGCTGGTTGATTTCACAGTAGCAGCTATTTTTTGTGGAGTGAGATGAAATCTCAGTGTTGTTTTCATCTACAGCTCTTGAATGACCAGTGATGTTAAACATTTCTTCATACGCTTTTTGGCTGCTTTTACTTCTTCCTCTGAGAAGTGTTTGTTCATTTCAGATGTCCATGTTTGAATTGGGTCTTTAAATTTGGGGGGACTGATTTTATTAAAGTTCTTTATAGATTCTAGATATTAGCCCTTTATATGAGAAACAGCTAGTAAAGATTTTTTTCTATGTTGTTGGTTGTCTTTTAGTGGTACGAGTGGTTTCTTTTACTATACAGATGCTTTTTAGTAGGATGAGATCCCATTTGTTGATTCTTTCTGCTAGTTCTTATGCTACAGAGGACAAACTTGCCTTTTAATAAAGCTAGTGGAGATCCTGGAACTGAAGTGTACAATACCAAAGTGAGACATCAGTGCCTAATCTTTTTTTTTTTTTTTTTAGACAGGCTCTTGCTTTGTAGTTCAGGCTGGCCCTGAGCTCACTATGTAGCCCAGGCAAACCTTGAACTCAGCAATCCTTCTGCTTCTGTCTCCCCAGTGCTGGAATTACAGGTGTGAGCCACCACACCTGGCATTGTGGTATGTGCTACTGATTGCTGGTGGGTGTGAGTCACCACGCCCGGTATTGTTGTATGTGGTACCTGGGGATCGAACTAAGGACCTTGACCTAGCTAGGCAGGGCACCGGAACCACTGAGCTAAATCTGAGGCCTTCAGTGCCTAATCTTATTGTGAAAATGGAAAAGATGAGCGGGGTGACAGTAAGGAACAGGGAAGCAGAAATCAATAAGAATTTATACCAGACCCTCAAGCTACACTAGTAGGAAAGAAGAATGAGAAAAGAGCAGAAAAAGACTTTTTGAAGAAATGGGTCAAATTTCTCATGTTGATCTTAAACACCTTCCTACATATTCAAGAGTTCAGTGGGTCCCAAGCAAAGTAAGTTTAACAAGAATTCTGCCTATATCCATAGTAGGTGAATTGTTGAAGTCAAAATGTAGAGGAAATTGTAAAAGTAATCACTAGAAAGACTATACATTTTGGAGAACAGTCATTTCAGTTAACAATTACTTGTTTGAAGATAAAATACAGGTTAGAGGCAATGGAAAGACATGCTTGCTAAGTCAGAACCACACTCACTATGTCACAAGGGAAAGGATTGTGCTGGTGACCCTCCTGCCCGAGCTTTCTGGAGGACATAGATCACTTATGAATAATGATACTTTTTTTTCTAATTAAGATGTTTTATTTCATGAGTTCATAGCTAGAACCTTCCAGGTGATATTGAATAGAAGTGGTAAGAGGGGACATCTATGTTTTGTTCTCAATCTTAGAGAAAATATGTTCAATTTTTTACTATTAAATACAGTATTAACTGTGGGTTTTTCTTGAATGTCATTTAGGAAAATGAGGAAATTTCCTTCAGTTCCTAGGATGTTGATAATTTTAAGATGGAACTGGTCTTAGATTTTATTGGATACTTTCCTGATGTCTTTCAGGATGAGGTTTTACTCTTTTATACTACCAAAATGCTGTGTAACATTAATTTACTTTTTAGTAAGCCAACCATAATTTCTTTCACAGTGTGTGTGTGTGTGTGTGTGTGTGTGTGCATGCGTGTGTGTGTATTTTTCCAGTCACCACTTGGTCATGGTATATCATCTAATTTATGTGTTGCTTATTTAGTTTGCTGTGGTCTGATGAATTTTTGTATGGGTATCATAAGGCTGTTATTCTGATGTTTTCTTATGAAAAGGCAGAGGAAAGTGAGGATTGAAAGATTTTTTGAAAGGGGTAGGAAGAGACTTTCTGGGGAGATGATTATGTCAGGTGTGAATATATGGATCTATGTATTTCTCAAGTCTTAAGTCTGGATACACAGAATGTCTAAATTTTTTATAGATTATATTTTCATAGAAGTTGTTATATCATCAAAGGAGAGACTAGGAGAATTTTCTCATTATTGTCACTTCTCTCACAAAATTTTTTTTTTTGAGATAGGGTCTCGCTTTGTAGTTCAGGCTGGCCCTCAGCTCACTATGTAGCCCAGGCAAGCCTCGAACTCAACAATCCTCCTGGATCTGCCTCCCAAGTGCTGGGATTACAGGCGTGAGCCACCACGCCTGGCACTCTCACAAATTTTAACAAGTAAACTTAAAAAAAAAATGTACACAGCATGAGTTATGTGACAGTGATGACAGAGAATGGTGTAGATGTTGTTTATACTTAGTGTTGTATTTCTACAAATCCTGTTCCCTAACCTTGGCCGTCATTGCTGTTATTTCTGGTAAGTGCTCTAGAGCTGTCCAGGGGCTTTCCTGCTTCCTGGTATCTCTCATAGCACACCTGTAAGGTGGGATCCTAAGGCTCACTCTTACATTGCACTTTAGATAGGGAACATCTCAGTAATTCACTCTTCACTCAGAACTCTTGCTGCTAACTGAAATTATTTAATGTAAAATATTTCCCTTAGTTACAATAAACAAAATGTATTTTATCTCAACCTATATTGTCTAATTTTCATGGAGAAGTCAAAAATGATAAACAAATGTAAGAAATATTGTAAAAGTAGATTTAGCTTGTCAATAAAATGTAATGTGATGAAAGCTGATGGTATCCACCAAAAGCAGAGGCAGAGAACATACAAGGGTGCAGGTAGGTGGAGAGGAGGTGGTGACCATTCTTTAGTAGAATGTATGCTTCTATCTATACTGTTTCTTCATCAATAGCTCTATTTTTGGTACATAGTATATTGTATCACCCTGGACCTGAAAAAAAGTTACAACTCAGGAAAGCATTTCAAGACTACTGAGATCTAAAAATGCATTATGGAAACATGAAGACAGCACACATATCCCATCTTTCAAAATGGTGTCCTGTCTGCTCACTTGATAGGTGTATTATCCACCCCCCCCCACGCACACACACATACAAGGTTTCTTTTTTTTTTTTTTTTTTTTTGCTTTTGAGACAGGGTCTCGCTTTGTAGTTCAGGCTGGCCCTGAGCTCACTATGGTGCCCAGGCAAGCCGCCACGAACTCAGCAATCCTCCTGTCTCTGCCTCCCGAGTGCTGGGATTACAGGCGTGAGCCACCACGCCCGGCATTGTGGTATGCGGTGTTGATTGTTGGTGGGCGTGTCTTCACGCCCAGCATTCTATGTGGTTACCGGGGATCAAACTCAGGACCTTGCGCTTGCGAGGTAGGCTCCGGGAACCACTGAGCTAACCCTCCAGCCCCATACAAGGTTTCTTAACCCCAGCACTCTGGCAGGGTAAGCCATGAGGATCACAAGTCTGGTCTGAGCAAGTTAGTAACTTTGAGAGACCCTTTCTTAGAATATAAAGAGGAGGGTTTGAGGCTGTAGACCTTAAAAAAGGTCTATTATAGAGACATTGCATCCATTACTTAGTATTACATACATACACTAAAAAGTACAAGCTAGGGCCGGAGGGTTAGCTCAGTGGTTCCGGCGCCTGCCTCGCAAGCGTAAGGACCTGAGTTCGATCCCCGGTTACCACATATAATGCTGGGCGTGGTGGCTCACGCCTGTAATCCCAGCACTCGGGAGGCAGAGACAGGAGGATTGCTGAGTTCGTGGCGGCTTGCCTGGGCACCATAGTGAGCTCAGGGCCAGCCTAAACTACAAAGCAAGACCCTGTCTCCAAAAAGCAAAAAAAAAAAAAAAAAGTACAAGCTAGTTTTTTTCTAAACTGTACTATGCAAGAAATTGTCATATGTCAGTCCATTGTTATGTCAAGTAAATGTGATAATACTCTGGATGTTTTGGCAAAAATAAATAAAATTCAGCGTATTAAAATAAGGATGCATTATTTGAACAGTGGTAAAGCTTCTTCTGAGTGTTTAAACTAAAATGTGATTGAGGGGTTAGCAGCTATATGGATTGGAGATGACGTGGGGTATTTCTTCACTGCAGTAGATAGCAAATCTCATCTCTTTTTCCACGTAGATACCTCTTCTGGCTCAGAAGACGAAGGCTCAGTGCAGGGTGATTCCCAAGGAACCCCCACCTCCAGCCAAGGCAGCATCAACATGGAGCACTGGATCAGCCAGGCCATTCATGGCTCCACGACGTCGACCACCTCCTCCTCGTCCACACAGAGTGGAGGCAGCGGGGCTGCCCACAGGCTGGCTGATGTCATGGCCCAGACACACATAGGTGAGTACCCTCGGCCAGCTGAGGGCTCTACATCTTGTTCAGTACCTGCTTTCACTGTTATGAAGTAAGCAGTAAGTGCATATTTGCTTGTTCTGTTTGTATCCTGGCCATAGGACCTACCTGACAGACAACTCAAATTTCTTATGCTGTCTGTTTGGAAATGTTTGTGTTTTTGTTCATGAGGAAACCATGCGGCCCTGTCTATTCATGTTTCTGTCTCACACATGCAAAACCATGCTTCTAAATAACATTTTAACATTCCTGATACACAAAATAGGGAATTTAGAGTAGTATTACTTTGGGTCTACTTAAGGGTGTTGGGAGACTTACTACTGTTCTTAGCCTCAGTTACATAGATATCTTAGGTGCTTCTTGCTGTGTAGGTTTTATTATAAGGCAGAGCTTCTGGATTAGAAAAAGCACAAAGTAAGGAAGTGTTGGCTTGAGATCTTTGGTAACAGTACAGAGAAAGAGTCATTAAAGGAAAAGAGCCAGAAGCTGATGGATGAGTGAGTGACTGTGTGAAATATGGGTCCTGTTCTGCTTTTCACTTAACTTGGCCCGCGTACATCTCACTGTGTCCCAGGCAAGATCTGTGTGCAGGGAATAGAAGTGTTAGCCATTTATTTTTATTTTTATTTTTATTTTTATTTTTATTTTTATTTTTATTTTTATTTTTATTTTTATTTTTTGAGACAGGGTCTCACTTTGTAGTTCAGGCTGGCCCTGAGCTCACTATGGTGCCCAGGCAAGCCTCGAACTCAGCAATCCTCCTGCCTCTGCCTCCCAAGTGCTGGGATTACAGGCGTGGGCCACCATACCCGGCACTGTGGTATGTGATATTGATTGCTGGTGGGTGTGAGTCACCACGCCCAGCATTGCATGTGGTTACTGGGATCGAACTCAGGACCTTGCGCTTGCGAGGCAGGCGCCGGAACCACTGAGCTAAATCTCCGGCCCAAAGTGTTAGCCATTTTCCACTGTGCTTTAAGATATTTAAATACTTCAGTAATAAAAGTTTTTCATAAGGTACTTTAACTTGCACAGATTATGGTGCAGTATGATCTGTGGAGGAAGGGTCGGGCTCAGAGGCTGCTGCACATTATCATCCTTATTAAGGGAACAGAAGACATAGGTGGAGACCTACCAGCCATGTCTGCAGCTGTCTATTTTAGCAGATAGTAACTGCAATTAGTGACTTGAATTCTCCAAAGTCAGCTCAGATGCTCACTGTTTATTTCTAGAACCTTAACTACTTGATGGATAGGCAAAGTAGCTTCAAACTGGCATCTAAATCTTAGCCTCATTCACACTCACTGAATGAAAAGAGCGTCGGCCTTTCCTGTGTCCACAATGAGATATTTTGTCCATTGTCAGTATAGAGGGATAGGAGTCAGTCTCTCCATTAAAAAGTATTGCGACCTTGAAGTCACTTCTGCTTTTGTTTTGTAGTGAGAAATAATGGGAAAAATAATTTACCTTTCTACTTAAAACAGTTGCAAGGAGTAGTCTTCACAAGTTTCCAAGTAATACTCAAATGCATAGTGGTATTATTTCAGGTAGACATATTTTCAGAGCCCTGTGTGCTTGTTACTGGGAACTAATAACCTGTATTTGAAATCACAGTAAGTTAAACATTGAGCAGAAATGTGTCACCATTAAATATTTTTAGGTGGTAACATTTCTCATGTGTTGGAACCCGGGCTGGTGACTGAGGCTCTGGAAGCAGTACCTGGTACTGGGGAAGGGAGGTCAGACACCTCTGCTCCTTGAAAGAATTCACATTCTCTGATTTTCTACATTTTTAAGGAGGTTCTCAGAACCTTGATGAGAGGAACACGAGGTTTGGTGCGTGTTAATTGCTGCATTTGGCTTTCCCTTTGTGAGTTTGCACTCGGAATCCTGGAGGCAGTGACAGCCTGGAGAATTAAATTTATCCCAACTATAAAAGGTTGCATTACTCATGTACATCAAGGCTCAGTGCAACCTAAATATAATCCCTCAGTGTGTGACATTTCAGTAATTTCTCATTTGGCTCAAAGATAAGTTCCTAGAATATCTGTGAGTTTTCTATAAGTATAAAAAAAATTTTTTTTTGGAAAGAAAACAGTGACAAAATAATGAAGCCTGTTGAGAAGAGGAGAATTAAAATATTCCTATAGTAAAATAAGATAAGTAAAATATCAGAGTTGGCAGGATCTGACCTTTTGTGGAGATTATTAAAAGCTAAGGAACAGCATAATAGTGTGGGTGCGTGAGTGCCTGCATTCTTAAAAGTACTCAGGGCAAAATAAACACCTCAGGTCCCCTTGCTCTTCTCTCTAGGTAAGGGACTTCTCTGCAGACTAGAGATTTCTTTGGCTCACAGGGAAAAAGAAGCTAAGGAGCTGAACATAGCCTCTTCTCCCAGGCAGGCTTTCTTCTCTGGTCCTTTGTAAATTTTTCCACAAGTTTCATATGTCAACAGTTAAGTAGGGAAATCTCCCGTGTATCTCAGTAGAAAAACTGTTTTAGTCAAGAGTGTAAAATCCCATTCTGGATTATTCCATTTATTTTTCTCTCGATTTTCTGTGCCTCTGGCAAGGTCTGCATGTGACTGCCATACAGAGCACTCCTAAGCTTTCGTCCTGGGATCCTGAGGTCTGAGAAGGTGTAAACTGGTGATTCCAGAAAGTCAGTGCTGCCATTCTGCCAACCCCCTGTGTCACGATGTGAGCGGGCTACACTGCAGGCCCACCCTCTGTGGTGAGAAACAGAAGAGCTCTTGGTCACTGTCAGAACATACTTAGGAAGAACCTTAAATCAATTAGGAATATAGAGGTTTATATTCCAAAGTGTTTTAGCAGTATCAAAAGTTGAGGCATAGCACCTGCAGAATTAATGGAGTGTTCTTAAACTTCAGGAGTATTTATAAAGTCTTCAGAATAAAATGTTACAGAAATTATTTAGTAAAAATGGAGGAATTGAGCCGGGCGTGGTGGTTCACACTTGTAATCCCAGCACTCGGGAGGCAGAGGCAGAAGGATTGCTGAGTTGGAGGCTTGCCTGGGCTACATAGTGAGCTCAGGGCCAGCCTGGATTACAAGCCAGACCCTGTCTCAAAAAAAAAAAAAAAAAAAGAGGAATTGAGACAGTATATATTTCTAAACTAAGAAATAAGAACAGGGGCCGGAGGGTTAGCTCAATGGTTCCAGCGCCTGCCTCGCAAGCGCAAGGACCTGAGTTCTATCCCCAGTAACCACATATAATGCTGGGCGTGGAGACACGCCCACCAACAATCAACACTGCATACCACAATGCCAGATGTGGTGGCTCACATCTGTAATTCCAACACTCGGGAGGCAGAGACAGGAGGATTGCTGAGTTCGTGGCGGCTTGCCTGGGCACCATAGTGAGCTCAGGGCCAGCCTGAAGTACAAAGTGAGACCCTGTCTCAAAAAAAAAAGAACAAAGAATAGATGACATTACTGTTACTGTTATTATTCAGAATCAAACTTTGTACATATAGGAATTTAGACTTTATAGAAATGTTTCCCTTTTGGCTTTTTGTTTTATTTTGATCTCTAAATACATCATTAAGGCCTCTCTAATCTTTTCTTCATGTATTCAAACTTGGTGACTTGGTCACAGTATGTGTTGGGGACATGTTTTTATTGGCCATTTCTAGAGAGTTGTACAATTTGGTTGACATTAATGTTTTTGGTGTGTCTATATTAGCCACCAAATTCTCATCAGATTTCTTGTATCTCTGCCTCCTGCATACTTGTTACATAATTAGGAGTCTGGCAGTTACACGTTTTGATTCTAGATTCCACTTTACTAGTGCACTTATACACAGTGTCTGAATGGCTACCATTGTAATATACTATATTTATGTATAATTACCTAAAGCATTATCAATACTTGGAAATGTTTCCATACATAAAATATCCCCTACAGATTGAAGTTGGTGATGCTGGCAAAACCTGGCTAGCTAGGACTGGGATCTCCTGCCGCAGCCTGCCTCTCTCATCTGGTTCATTCTTGCAGATAGAGGTTTGTCATTGTAGAGCAGCTCCACAAGCTTTTCTTAAAAAGTGCTGGAAAGAAGGTATTTTAGGCTCCATGTGGTCCATATGGACCCTGTTGAAGGTTCTCAGCTCTGCTGTCATTGCACAAAAGCAGCCCATAGACAATAAGCAAATGGTGGGCATAAATAAAGCTTTATTTATAACAATGTGGCAGACAAGAGACTATGTATAGCCCAGAAGTTTGTTGAAAAGTTGGCGGTAAATCAATAGCTCTTGCATGAGATAACACCAGGCAGGATGGAGTCTCCTAGCAGTGATGTACATGATGTGGCTGTTCAGCTTCTGCCCTAGTTTTCAATACCCACTGATTATATCCTTTGCCCCTGGTTTAGAAGCCACCTCTTACCACTGGCTGCACATTTCCATGAGCTGCCATGAAGTATGATGATGTCCTGTGTTTCATAGTGCCCCATGTTTTATGGTACCTGTTTGGCACCTGCATGTCCTGCTGAAGGAGATGGCCACTCCACTTTCTCAGAATGCCTCACAGATCTGCTCCCTTGCAACTCAGTGGAATAGTAGAATCACATCTGTTCATTTGCATCTTTTACCCAGAAAGTACTAATGCAGTCATTTGCACCTTCACGCATTTGAGGTTCACAGGCAGAGGGAAGCCCCCAGCCAGGCCTGCTTCAAGTATTAATTACCTGGTGATTGTAGGATGTCAACAGGCTGTGTTTTTTCAGGAGACACAGTGAGGAATAAACTATTCTTTTTTTGTAGCTGAGCAAACTGACACTCAAAAAGTTGAGTTTTGCTCAGAGGGCAAGTAGTGAGCAAGAAGATCAAGGATCTCCTGCCCGTTACTCAGGATCCATCCACTTAAACCAGCCTGTCACAAAACGGAGAAGGGTCTTTTGTAACCAAAAGCACATTCAAATTTTGCATAAATAATTAAGATCTTGGGCCAGAGATTTAGCTCAGTGGTTCCAGCGACGCCTGCCTCGCAAACGCAAGGTCTTGAGTTCAATCCCCGGTAACCACATACAATGCTGGGCGTGGTGACTCATGCCCACCAACCATCAATACCACATACCACAGTGCCAGGCATGGTGGCTCAAGCCTGTAATCCCAGCACTCGGGCAGCAGAGGCAGGCGGATTACTGAGTTCAAGGCTTGCCTGGGCTACATAGTGAGCTCAGGGCCAGACTAAACTACAAAGCGAGACCCTGTCTCAAAAAAAAAAAAAAAAAAGATCTCAACATTTACTGTCACAATCTCCAAAGATCTTTGGGCTGCCTATGCTTCCCAGTAATTGGAACTTTTCATCATGAATTAGAATTAATGGAAATAAAAATGAAGGTGCTCTGCTAAAAGCTGAGGAGTTTGGTTCCTTAGATTTGTCATATCTTTGTGGAATTCTCATGGGATAAGTGTAAGGGAAAGAACAATTTCAGGTCTGAGAAACTGAGGTAATGTGCAAGCCAACCTTGTCTCTCAGAACTTTTAAGTTTTTGAAGGTGGAACCAAGATCGCCTTTTCTAGCCACTTCTTGGTTTTAGCCAATTTGTCTCCAAGTTTGTAGAGCAGCTTTGAATCACTGCACAAGCAAATGCGCACGCGCGCACACACACATACACACGCACACACCAAGAATGAATCTGTAATAGAAGACAAGATTAAACTAAGAAGTCAAGATTAAGAGTATTGGTCTGTCCTTGAATGATTAGTGAAGAAGTAACTCATTTGATTGGATATACCTGATAGATCATTTTTTGAATTGGTTTAGACACCAATTAGAACATTTCCATTAGAAGTAGCAGAAGACTCCACTGTAATGAGACTAAAGAGAAAGGGAACTTTTGTCTTCTGATAAATTGTAAGTGAAGACAGTGCCTGAATCACCAGCAGCCGGAGGAGGTTTGAGGGGAGAGTTGGCTGCTCTGACATCACAAGTGATCCCCTTCCTTTTAGGACTGTTTTGGACTTCTCTGAGCATGAATCTTCTTTTGTCCAGATCTTTCTGATACAGACATGTTTATTGAGGGGAGGATTTACACCTGATAGAAAAGAGGTTTGGCTGTTTTGTGCTCACATATATCCAGTTGCTTGGATCTGAGTCCCTCTGCAGCTTTGTAGGCTCCTGCATTCCAAAAGATGAACCATTGGGTCACATGGTCAGGATACCCAGGCTATCTGAATTGAGACGTAGGCAGCTTTTGCCTTATTCCACTTCCTTCCACATCTGGAGGTACAGTGATCTCATGGGTCTATCTCATTGGCGCCTCCTTTGCAAGTGGGCATGTATTTCTCCTTTGCTTTGTGTGAACGGTGGTGATTGAGTTAACCTAGGAAACCAGAGATTGGATGTTCTTAATGTACAAAATGTTAGGTTCCTTTGAGAGCTCTATTCCTTAGCTGTTGTCAATTAGTGGACTGCAAGCACAATGCTTTCTACATGTTACAGCCGGATTTTCAACTGTTTTTTCTCTTTGTTTAGAGTTTACTTGGTGACTGAAAAATAACATGGCTCATAAGTAGGGTCTGTCACTATTGACTAGTTGGGAATTCCAGTTTCACTGTTATAATTAAAGAATGCTACTAGTTAGCTAGCTGGTATTAGAACCAGAGCATTTTATCTCTACTTGTCCAGTATTCATTAATGTATTCATTTGTGTGTTGACACTCTCAGTTGTTGTGTGATGTTTGCTGAGTACAGAGGATATGGCTGGCTGGGTTGTAGCTTTAGTGTCTACGGAGGTCATGCTATCACTGTACCCAGAGACAGCTGGAATAAGAAATCTTCAGGAGCAGTTGATGAGGAAAGGATCAAGTCATGGCAACCAGGGGATTTTCCAGGGGTCTTTACTGGGGAAGACCAGCCAGTGCCCTGAAATTGGTCATGGCAGGGAAGAAACAGCTGTACAGATGGGAAAGGTTGTGATGGCCTGAATAATAGACAAAACCCCCTAAGTGGTAAGTGTGTCAGGGTGAGGTGAAAGCGCCTGGTGTGGATGGAGTTGGAAAACTTGTAGATACTGTCATAAAAATATTTTCTGACATTGCCCTCTGACCTTTTGTCATACTCTCCCAGATTCTGAAGCCCTGCACAGTGGGACTCCCTGCCATGTGCCCTCTGTCAACTGCTGAGAGTCACAATGGTGCCAGGGTAGCTGAGACAGCCTCCCTGATGGGAAGCTCTCAGACTCTTGGGAGAAGCAAAGGTAATGGTGTTAGACAGGGGCTAGATCCATAGTGAAGGTAGTCTCTGCTAAGGGATTGAAGGTAGTCTCTGCTAAGGAATTGAAGGATGGCTGCCATTTTCCTCTCCCTTTTAAAAGCCCCATAGATTGGCATGAAGCACATTGAGCAAATTCTTGTACTGGGTGTCTTTAATCTCCAAAAGGTTCTTGCTGCATACAGACTTCATGTCCTTGTGCCTGGATCTGAAGAATATTTGAGACCTTAGAAAAGTTTGAACCTTTGCTTTCAACCTGAGATGACTATTTATTACTCCTCCATCAGTGCTTCAGTAGCATTATGTTATATACAAGATGATTTAAGAAAATTGTCAGAAGACAGATAGCCTACTCAAACTCAGATTTGTGGTCTCGATTAAAACAGGCATAGTATATCATTACAGGAACACAAGTTCTCTGCCCTCCTTGCAGAAGCCAGCTGCTCGGTTTATCATCCTACAGTGTTGGCACATGCAAGGAGTTCAAAAAGGAGAGGGAGCAAGGTGACATGTGAATTAATTTGGAAAACACTTTTAAGTCATCCAGCTGTCACTGTCCCTACTTTTTAAGTCACCAGCTGTATTTGAGTCATAATTTTCCCCAGCTTTGAAGTGGAAGAGCTGCCCTCCACAGACCTTCTTGGACATCCCCGGTGAAGCAGTGTTTAAGTACAGCATAGCTGCAACACAGGCACAATACAGGGAGCTTACATTTTACGTGGTTTATTGCAAAATTATGCTTCATACACTAGCATCTATTGTGTTTTCATTTGAAATATGAGGCCTCTGAGTGTACTACTTGGCTGTCTGGAGATGGAGTTCTAGAGAATTAGATCATTTGGAAACATAAACTGAAGGCTATTTGGCATAAACACAGATGGGGAGTGATAAAGGGTATAAATATAGTCTGAGATGTTAGGTGGAACTTTTGAAGGATGCTCTTCTTCCTTCCATCTCCCACTCCTTGCAGAGCCCTGCCCAGTGGGACTCCCTGCCATGTGCCCTCTGTCTCAAATGGGAGCCATCCAGTTCTCACAGGAACTACTGCAGGCACCCCTCAGAGCTGGATTAAGAAGTTGCCTTTAAGGCTGTGCATTAATCTACTCAGGCTGTCATAACAGAATACTGCACTGTGCAGCTTACAGTTCTGGAAGTCTGAGCATGCTCTTGGCAGGGTTGGTTGCTCTGAGACCTTCTCCATGGGTCGGAGGTGATCTCCTCTCAGTGTCTTCATACAGCCTGTTCTTGTGTGACTGTGACCTGATCCTTTCTTAGAAACAAGAGTCACTGGGCCATCGTTCATCCAAACAGCTTCTTTTTTACACTAATTACTTTAAAAAGTCTCTACCTCCAAATATGCAGTCACATTCTGAGGTTCTGCATGTTAGAGCTTTAACTTGTGGATTTGGGGGGAATAAAATTCAGCTCATAAGGTTGGAGACCCTTGGGAAAGAGATATGCCAAGCAGTGTGTTAATGTTCTACAGAAACACTCCAGGGTCCAGACACATTGCAAGCCTGGCTTATAGTCTCTTCACCTACAGTATGTGAATATAACTGATGATAGTCAAATTTAAGTGCTTTTGTGTCTATTTGCTGAATTCCTGCTGTATAGGGGGCTATGAGGTAGGTCTTACTGTCTCCACGTCCCAGAGTAGGAACCAGAAACATGGAGTTGGTTAAGGGTCTGGTCCAATCTGGCTCAGCTCTGTGCATGTTCATTCACACCTTCTAGATCCAGCACTTAAACTATGTCACCAGAAGTACTTCTGTAAGGTTGGGACAGGTTAGTCACCCTGGATTGCTATGTTTGGAACTTACCTAGGAGTACTGGCTACCCTTTGCCATGTACGAGTCCTTCTCATAAACAATCATATAATGTGTGCAAGCTCATTTCTGTAGACAGTGATCCCTGAAGAGTCTATATTTGTAAATTTACCTACTTGCTAGGATTTATTTGTAAGCCACAAACAGTACTCAGATTTTGCAGCCATTCAGACATAGAGCCTCCAAAAGTTTGTTGTCTGAGGTGCATAGTCTTTGCTGACTTTGAAGGAGACAATCTTGGCCTTCTTTAATTCTGACTATATCCAGTGTCCTCTTCATGGTCTGATTTTTTTTTTCCTTCTATCACATTTTTCCACTTTTTTTGTTGGTTGGACTGTATAACGTGAGTATAGCACTGAAGTGGGTGGAGAAAAAGGCTTTTCAATAAGAATGCCATGTTCAGTGGCACAAAATCATCATGCTTCTGGCACATTGGATCATAAGAGGTGTTCCTGTGTTAGAACTTTCTAACTGAGGAATCAAAATTAGTGAATATTCATTATTAGAAATCAAGATGTATAAAATGCAGTGATAGTCTCTACTAGGCCTGTTCTTAATAATTTGTTTACTAAATATAAAAAATATTTTCTGCCATTAACTATTTAAGTGCTTAACTTTGCTACCCATGAATGCTATAGGAGAAAAACTGCTGTACATTTCACTGGCCGTGATGTAGCAGTGAAACACATTCGATTGTAGACCTCTTGATTGATGGCTTCATATTATTCGTACTAATTATTATTTTTTGATGTATCAACATACATTTATTTATTTATTTATTTATTTATTTATTTATTTATTTATTTATTTATTTATTTAGCTTTTTGAGACAGGGCCTCGCTTTGTAGTTCAGGCTGGCCCTGAGCTCACTATGGTGCCCAGGCAAGCCGCCGCAAACTCAGCAATCCTCCTGTCTCTGCCTCCCGAGTGCTGGGATTACAGGCGTGAGCCACCACGTCCAGCATTGTGGTATGCGGTGTTGATTGTTGGTGGGCGTGTCTCCACGCCCACCATTCTATGTGGTTACTGGGGATTGAACTCAGGATCTTGCGCTTGCGACGCAGGCGCTGGAACCACTGAGCTAACCTCCGGCCCTGTATCAACTTTTATTACAGAATATTTTGGGGCTTTTCATGTGCTAAATTATTTAATACAGTATTTAATGACCCATCTTCCTCAAAGCATTGTAACTTGTGCCCATTTGATGGATAAGTTAACTGAGGCACAGAGAGGTTAAGATACTTCTCAGGGATCTCTAGGAATGTGTAGAGCTGGCAGGTAGACTTCAGGTTCACTAGTGTCAAAGCCTATACTCTAGTTCCTCTGTTCTCACAGACAAGGAGAAGTATGATCTTCTATGAACAAACACTTAGCTCTAGATCTCTTGTTCATGAGCTATTGCATAACATGATTTTAGTTAAGATGCTGCAGTAATTCATGGATGTGATTTCTGCTGTAGAAGTTTATCAAGTTCTACTTGACTGTTTTATTGGGGATAATATACATAATCTTAAAGGCCATTATTTTGTAGAGGTTTTTTGTGGCCAGCTTTTGATGCTTTGTAAAAGAATATGTACTTGCCAGGTCTCTTCCTAATCTGTGTCAGTTTTGAAGGCCTTGCTTAGCCTACAGAATAACCATCAAGCCCACCAGAAAACCTTCTTGTGTTTGTGTTCTTTGCAGAAAACCATTCTGCACCTCCAGATGTAACCACATACACCTCAGAGCACTCTATACAAGTGGAAAGGCCACAGGGCTCGACGACATCCCGGACAGCACCAAAGTATGGCAACGCTGAGCTTATGGAGACCGGGGATGGTATGTCCAATGGTGGTGCTTTCTGCAGATGTGCTTTTCTGTGCCCATGACTGGATGTGTTTCTTTTGGATACACCACCGATTCATTGAATCTGATTTATCAGACTCTGAATTTTCCATAGACCCTCTTTCATTAGCTGGAAGGCATAAGAAATGCAACTTTTCTCTAGGTTGATCCAGAGTAATTCCTTATGGGAAAAAGTAAATTTTGCAGAAATTAAGTCGTGCTAAGAAAAATAAAGATTTGATGTTTTTGCTAATGAATAGTTGATATGTGAACAATTAAGAAATTGGAGTACAAGTGTTAAATTGATGAGTTGCTTAGAAGAGTAAGATGAAATTCAATGTAAAAATCATTGACAGATGTGAGTAGATAGTACTTTAGACTTAGAGATTCTCTTTTGTCCAAGTTAGACAAAAATATGAGAAAACACATAGTGGAAGTCTTTCCCTCTATTGTTTGTACATTAAACCTTATTGTGATTACAGTGGTTATTTCCATTACCTAATGCAAAGCAGCAAGACTCAACATGAACTTTCTTCTGTATTCTTCTTTGCTGAAGCTTTAGTCTTGCCCAGAGTCATAAAAATTAGAACAAAATTCTCAGTGAAATTAAATGACTTTGTTTTTGAAAGGTGGACAAAATATTTTTACGGTGCCTTCCATTCTCACTGTGTTCACATTGTTATGGTCCCTGTATGATTCACAATTAAATAGACCTGGTCCAGATCTCTCAGACAGCATGCTGTCTTCACTCCAAAGCTCTAAATTCCTAGTTTGTGAGTATTCAGTTCACATAAGTGAAATCATTACAGTTTCCAGTGTCACTGGTTTTCCTTGAATGCTGTGCAGTTTGTATTAGTTCTTGATAAACTCATTACTTACTAGATAGGTCATTGTTGTTCCTGTCATCAGTTAATAACTTTATCCACATTGAAATTCATCACTTTGCCTTTGGTTCTTCCAAGGCAGATTCTGAATTATACAGACTCCACCAAGAAAATGTATACACACCTCAAGAAAAGAAAAACATATAAATATTTTAATACTAAATTTATTGAGATAGCATGAGATTAATGTGTTACCTTTGGCCTTTACTATTACAATAGATGCACAGAGTAGTGGCCATTAGCTTCCAGGTATTTATCAGATGTGGACATGCTTTTGGGTAACCACGGTCACTGAGCTTGTCGCATATGCAGTTTGTTTTTTTTTTTTTTTTTTTTTTTTTGCTTTTTGGAGACAGGGTCTCACTTTGTAGTTCAGGCTGGCCCTGAGCTCACTATGGTGCCCAGGTAAGCCGCCGCGAACTCAGCAATCCTCCTGTCTCTGCCTCCCGAGTGCTGGGATGACAGGCGTGAGCCACCACGCCCAGCATTATATGTGGTAACCGGGGATCGAA
>PVIC010038733.1:0-17468 GCA_004025085.1 Thryonomys swinderianus
ACCACAGTACGTTAGATAAGATAGTGCCCGATGGAAACCAAGGGACAGCCACATTTACATCATTATTAAAAGGACTTTTTTATCCCTAAAAGTTGAAAGCAAAATTATATAAATGAACCCATATATCAAATGGGTGACAAATGCAGAACTATTTCAAACAATTTTAAAATACAGGAACTGTGCACTCTTGGGATATGCCTAAGGACAAAAAAGGGTGGCTGCAAATAAAGAATGATAAACCACCAAAATCATTCTCAGTAATGGTTTTACTTTTGAAAGTATCATATTGTTTCTGTGAGACTGTACTGTTATTCTGGGACTTTTGTGTCTTTATTGCCAAAGAAAGGATATGAGTATTTACACTGAAATCATTAGGAACCTAGTTTTTGACATGTGAAGGGGAAGAAATGAATGTATAAGAACAAAAGGGTCCAATTTAAACTCTTTAGTTCTGAATTTGACCTGTAAATGCCGGTTTGAACTCATGATCTCTTCGTGTCCTACCTTAGTTCGCTGGAACAGCCTAAAAGCAACGGGGGAATGAGTGGCTCCTGTGCATCCCTGGGGCCCAGACCGGCTTCCAAATACTGACTCCACTTAAAGGAGCCAGCATCCAGCGGAGAATGGCTGGTTCCAGATGCAAGGCAGATGCGCTCCAGGTGAGCAGAGCACCTTTCCATAGGGCGCGTCAAGGGAGCAGACAAGGCCATCAGGGGCATGCCACAATTTTGGACACACGAGCGCTACGGGAACTATAGTTAATAGCAACATAGATGCTCCTCGTGCTGGGGCTGTGTCCCCGTAAACACTTCATCCACTGAAAGGAGTTGGGCCTCAACCACTGACGCAGTGGCAGGGCTAAGATGTAGGTGACCTAGGAACAGCCACAGGGCAGCTCCTCCTGGCCTGGGCAGGGTGGTGGGCTTTGTATGCGGGAACTGAGTCGGAAGCAGAAGTCACATTTGAGGGAGAGTCTGGGCTGGAGGAGACACCGCTGTAAACTTCTTAAAAGTTGCTCCTGTAAGAGGCCACAGAGATGAGGAACCAGCCCAAAAGACCAAACAGAGAAGCCTGGGATGTCTCTGTGGGCAGAGCAGTGGGAAGGCCGGTCACCCCCACCTCACGAGAACCCAGTCTGTGGGGTCACCAAGGCCGAGAAAGCACACCCTTCTGTTTGGAAGATGAAAACACTGGTAACAACGGTTCCTTGAAGGCTGTGTCACTAGAATTTGTCTGGAATGTCATGCCATGGCTGAGGTGGGGCGGTGGCACGACAGGTGTGCTGGCAGCAGGACCCACAGGTGAGGAACAGAGACTGATTGCTGGGCCTTAGAAATTGGGACAGCACAGTTATCCTCGGACAGAGGAACATATAATGAACTCAAGAAAAGTAAAGAGAAAGACAATCAAAAATAGGGAACTGAAATGAACACATCTCAGAAGAGGTGCAAATGGCCAATAAATAATTTTTTTAAAGGTTCAACACCTATGGCCGTTAGAGAAATGCAAAGTAACCCTGAGATTTCACCTTACTCCAGAAAGAATGGCAATCATCACATCAAGGAACAAATGCTGGTGAGACTGTGGGGAAGAGACTCATACACTGGTGATAGCTGTGTTTATGGCAGCATGATTCATAATAGCTTAATCTTGGAAGTGGCCCATGTGTGTGCAGTAGATAAGCGGATAAGAAAATGGGCATTTATTTACACACAATGGTGTATTATCCTGCCATAAAGAAGGTTAAACAAATCATTTCGATGGATGCACTTGAGACCATAATGTTAATTGAAGTAGATCACACACATGGGCTTAAATATTGCTTCACTTCTCTTATATGAGAAACCCAAATTCTAAACAAAGAGCAAAATAAAAGATAATGGGAAGTTGAGAAAGAGATCTTTTGCAAAAGGGAAGGGCCAAAAGATGGAGGGAGATGGCAGCGGGTGTGGGAGGGTGAAAAAATCCTGAGACACGTTATGTACGTCAACCAGTGCCTCCCAAGGAATGTGGTCATTATGTACTACAAACATAAACCAATCAAAATTAGAGCAGTGGTACCCCTGAAATCAGTGCCCAAACCTAAGGCTGAGAGAAACTGAAGATCAATACGCAGTGTCTTTGGACCCAAGACATTAAACTGAGCTCCAAACTGTGCTAAGTAGGCAACAGCGTGTCACTCAGTGGGGAGGCTCAAAGACGGTCCAGACAAGCTTTTGCTCCTGGTGTGACTGACTGACTGACCCTCCAGCTCAGTGGCGGGACAGGCTTGCAGCACCCTCCTTGCCAAAGGTGATCCATCTGTGCCAGTCCCAGTCACGGCTCCTCACTGGGTGCCTCCCGCGGGCCAGCACTTTGCAGGCATTGTTATCTCTGTGCTCAGAACAATCCCGTCAGGTGGGAAGTGGTTTCGTATGAAGAAATCAAATCCAGAGAGGCGAAAGGGCCACAGGTCACACAGTAGGGAGGAGCCCAGAGTCTCAGTGGACTTGTCTGACTGCCGGCTGGTCGGCTGCTGACGAGGGTGGCTGTCCCTTGGCCAGGGAGGTTGCTTGGAACCTCAGAGCCCTGCGGGCCTCCGTGTTGTCCTCCTGCAGGAAATGGAGGGCTGTAGATGATGGGCTGAGTTAGATCCCTCAAACACGCATATTGAAGTCCTAACTCTTAGTATTCAGAATGTGGCTGGGTTTTAGTCCTTACAGAGGTAATTAACAATTCACCCCAGACAAGAGGTAGCCTGAGTCCAATAGGACCGGGGACCTTGCAAGAGGAGATTTGGACACACACGTCGGGAAAACCATGTGAAGACACAGACAAGACAGCCACTGAAAAGCTAAAGGAGAGAAACAGCGAATCTCTCCCTCGGAGCGCTCTGCAGGAACCAACCTCGCGGTACACTGATCTTGGTCTCCTGCACCGCAGGAGGGTGAGGCAGGGCATTCCGTGCAAGCCGTTCATCCACGGGGCCTGGCTGTGGCAGCCTGAGTACACCAACTTGACAAGTCTCCTCTCAGAGAGGGCGGTCAGAGCCAGGGCTTCCACAGGGACACACAGAGAGACTCCGGTCCCTGAAAGGACACAGGTTGAATGGAAATGCCGCAGAACCAGCCAGGAAAGAGGACACTGAGTCTGGAGAAACGAACCCTTCCTCTGAAACCAGAGTTGGGAAATGATAATTGTTAGTGTTGGCCTTCGTGTCCTGCTGTACCAGTTCTCAGCAATGTGTGCTAGGGCGGAGAAACAGCGAGGGGCCATGTGGCCTGGTGAACGACTCCCCACCTGTCCGGGTGAGCGAGTGGCCAGGGGTGGGAATACAGCCCTTCCCGCCACCCTCCCAGACCGCAGGCCACAGAGCGCCCAACGCACCAAAGGAGCCTGGTGGAGGGGTCTGGCCGGACTCTCAAGAAGGGCGTCGGCACAGAACCCCGTCTCCTCGGCGACTGTGGAGACTCCCTGCTCCTGGAGGCAGCACCGAGCCCTTCACTGCAGCGGGCCGTCGTCACGCCTCGTTCCTCCCGAGGACTGGAAGGGAGCGTGACGAAGACACTCGGCAGAGGCAGCTCAGCACGCGCGCACAGAAGCTGAGGGGAGGAGCGAGGACACGGCAGTACGTGACAGTACACGACAGGAATTAAACCCAGAATTCAGGTCTGGGTGACGGGCACTGGATAAAGCGGTGGAACACTTTGTGGGGAGGCACTCAGATGTTTATAAGGTACTACATTCCTTTAAGATAGAATATGACGCGGTATTTGAAGTGACACTTTTATTTCAGTTTGCATATCCTAAACATTATAACAGAATCCACCCGGGCTGTGTGCTCAACTCTTGCATTTTTAGGTGGTTCAGACTTCCTAGAGTTGTTTACAGCAGATGAGAGTATCGCTATAATCCCTCCTGATCACAAGCTCATGTTCTAGAAAAACCCAATAAGCTTTGTCTTCTCGGTAATAGCCTTTTATTCTTGTTCTGATTCTAAAAACAATACTGACTCCTGTATAAAATACTGAAAAATGTATAAAATACTGAAATGTGTGTGAGAAGTGAAATGCCCCTGGCGCTCCATGAGGTCCCTTCCAGGATATCAGCCTTTAACATTTCCCCTAACTTCTTTGCAGTATTTTCTCCGTCTTTTAAATTCCCTGTTGTTTCTTGACCCACACATTTTGGTTTGTCTCAGCTGAAGAAATTTTGGCCCCAGATAAACACCACGCAGAAGCATCTCAAATTACCAGCTCGTCAACCTTTTCCAGGCAGGAGTTGATTTTCCTTCAAATAAAAAGCAAACAATCATCTCAGCTGTCGCCTTCAGCTGCCCACGTGCCGGAGCACAGAGACGGCAGCGGGTGCTGAGGTCCCTGTCGTGGGCACCACCTCCGCCAACCCCCAGTCCAGAGTGGGTTCTGCTTTGCGGTGTGAGAGGCAATGGGAGGCCCCTTCCGACCGCTCCCGTATCCCTGTTTCCTCAGAATCTCCCTGGAGGCACAGCGGGCTCTGAGAAACGCCTCTCCTCACCACCCCGCTCCGGAATGACTGCAGCCAAACACCTCTCTGTGTCCCCGTCCGGCTTCACTTCCCAGCAGGAGAACCCCAGAGCTGCGCAAGAACCCCGCCTCGGCCGCTGGATCTCTGGTTTTCTCCCCTCCTCACATGGAGTATGAGAAGAGTAGAGAAGGCCCCGGCTGTCAGGAAGCCTGGCTCACCCTAGGCCCCCAAGGCACTGTGTGGCAGGAGATGCCGCCGGCACTGCCCGCTTCGCCCTGGTGCCAGTGGAGCCCCCTTTCTGAGGAGTCTGGAGGGCACCCTGGCTTTCCTTTCCTCACTTTTGAGGAAACAGTGGCCGTGGTCCCCTTCCTTCTGCAGGTCCACACAGCCGCTACCTTCTGCGCCACCACGCACTGCCCAGGGGCCTCTGCCCACAGAGAGCGGGTGTGAGGGAGGCCTCCCTTGGCACGATGCACAGGGCGACCCGCATGTAGCTCCAGGGCCTCTACTCCTGGAGTCCAACCATCCCCTGTCCCCGGGTCTCCGGCGGCTCCAGGGAGGAGCCGGTGGAACTGCGGGCTGAGGCCCAGCCCAGGACAGCACCGGAACTCTGCGCCCGCGTGTCCAGGGCTTCATGAGGTGCCCCAGCCCTGGCGGCGCTGCTGCAGCCTCGGGCCTCCTGTTCACGGACGCAAAGCTTCCCGGAGAGGCCCTAAGCAGCAGGCGGTTCTGCTGAGCCAGAGCCGGCGCCCAGGATGCTGGAAGCAGGCATGGCTCCCCGCCCACCGCGTGCCTCCCCTGGCCCGGCCTCGCCTCACCCATGTCAGGCGCACCCGGGCACGCGCTTCGCCCGGACCCACTGCCTCCGGCCTTCCTCCTACCTCTGCCCCCACCCGCCCTGGGCCCTGGGTGGCTGCGGCTCAGCTCAGGGCTTCCTTCGTGGCCTTCGCGATCTCTTCTGCACATCGGCCGGAGTAGGCTGCCTGGTGGCTTCTGCTGTCCACACACTGACCTCGCGCCGACTTCCGGGGTCTGTAGGATGGCTTCCAAATTTCCGACTCCAGCCACACACTTCTCCAGAGGCCAGGCTCTGCCCCCGCCTGTCCCCTAGACAGTCCCCCTGGAGGTAGTTTAGGGTCTGAGACAACCCATGTGCCAGGCCGGAAGGCTCGCTGCCTGCGGCTCCTCTGGGTCTGCGCGTAATAGCAACATATAAAAACAAGGTCTGTGGAAGAAAAACTGCTTTATACACATAGTTCATTTCCACTTTCCGAGGAGGCAAAGGGTGTAGGAAGAGCTTCTCGGGTCCCCACAGGGCACTGAAGTAGTCGGGCCTGTGCGCTCAGACGCGGGCTCAGCCACACACCGGCCGTGTGACTTGAGGGAGATGGTTCGCGCCGTCCAGCTGGACACCTCAGAGCGCCGTGGCATGAGGAACACGCAGGTCCCAGCACACAGGCCGTGGGAAGCGTCACTTTGTCTCGTCCCTGCGCCGTGCTAAGGGCATCGTTCCGAAACACCCTGGGGACCCATGACACGCTTGTTCCCATTAGCCCACCCAGCGCTGTTGCTCAGCCCACTGAAAGTCTCAGGGTCCTGCACTCCCGCAGGGCCCTGGCCTGTCCCCACTGCAGCGCTTTGTGGGGACCCTGTCTTTCCTGTTGCAGGTGCTGGCTCCTCTGGGGTAGGGTCCTCCTCCTCTTTCCTGCTGGCGCCCTGTGTCCTGTTACCTAGGCCTGGCCCATCGGACCCTTCTAGCGAAGCTTAGAACTGGAGAAATAGAGAGGCAGAGCTGGCTGTGTTTAGGGCTCACTGTGAGGCAGGGGCTCTTCACAGCTCCCCACAGATGTGGCCTGATCATGTCTGCCCTGAGCCCCTAAAGCAGACACTCCATAAGCGGGAAACCAGGAAGAGGAAAGGGTAATACATAGCCCGGGCCCCGCAGGCTGGAGCTGCTGTGGGGAGCTGTGTGTGTGGCACCAGGAGGGCACTGGTAGCAAAGCAGTGTCTCACCTCAATACGGTGCCCCGCAGAAGCTGTGTCTAGACAGCCAGCTCTTTTTCGGTGATATTCACTGCAAGAAACAAGCTGACCTAATGAAATCCTACACAGACCGAGTGCGGTGTACAGACAGACCATCCCCATTTCGATTTTGAATCTCAAGGGGATTCCACGACCCTTTGAGTAGCACGTGCATGTTTTGAAGCCCCCTGTCAGGTCGGACACCTGCCCGGGATTCTGAGTATCAGAATAACCTGCCAGAAGTGAGCTGCGCTAAAGCTGCGAGGTCCTGTCTCCATTCAGCTCCTCCCAGTGCCCAGCACAGTGTGTGGCAGACAGTAAAAACCTGGACATCTGTTGGGTTGATGGCTAGAAGGAAGCAGAGGAAGAGGGGAGGGAAAGAGGGAGAGAGAAAGGTCCTTCTGTGAGATGCGGAAGTCAGTGTGGGAAAGGGCCATTGAAAGGAGTCTAGCTTCTGTGCTGGTCTGACCCCACTAAATGCCCCTTATCGCTCCTCATGGAAAGCCACTTTACAACGTGGTGGATTCCCTTTCAGTTTTCCACAGAACATACACTCAAGGGAGGCACACGGGCCAGCCATCTTCTCATGACATCCAGGCCACAGGATGTGGAATCAGAGAGGAAAGCCTCCTGGAGTGTGGCTCCTGCATGGTCACTCTCCATCTGGGGGTGCTGGGAGGGCTGGCCCAGGGTGGGGTGCCTGCCGCAGCTGCCCTCACACCTCGAAACTGCTGCAGCCTGACTTTCTCCCTTGCTCCCACAGTAGTGCTCTGCTTCGGGAATGACCTCTGTGGCTGGACCTGAGGTGTTCACTGCTCTGACGCTCTCCCGTGTAGACTCAGCAAACGCCCAGGTGGGTGCCGTCCCTGTGCTGATAAAGCATCTGGCCCAAGAGGCTCCCTTGTCTTTTTCCTCTTCCCCACCGAGCTTGAACTGCAGGAAAAGGAAGTTCAAGACTGAGGCACAACTGGGTGCCACAACTGTGCCTCCTCTGTGCCAGTGAGTGTTCCCTGAGCCATGGCCAATGCCAGGAGTTCTGTGGGCGCTAAAGGGATCACAAGGAGGGAAGAGAGATTGTCTCTGTTAATATTTTAACTAATTCATTTGTATTTCCCATTGTCCCATAACTAATGTTAGACAGATGGTAAGGAGAGAGTAGAAGGTGGGTGGAGAGAAGACGTCAAAGCCAGGCCAGGGAGAGAAACAGAGGCAGGACTTCGGCTAAGACAACAGTCACATAATTAAAGGCTTGGATATTTGCCACAAGAGAGGGCACGTATTTGGTGTTTTAGATGCCAATAAATAAGAAAATCAGTTTTCAATGGATGAGTAGGTCAACTGCTGGAGGAAAGCTGAAATGGCCCTAAAAGAAGCACAAGACATGGACTTTTCCTGGAGGCCAAAAGGAATTGGCAACCTTAGCATCAAGCTTCCACCTGACCTCATGCAAGAGGCAGCCCAATAAATCTCAGTTCTCTAAGAAGGTTCTACAAGATGGTTGCAACATACTCTGGGCACCTGTCTCAGTGAGTCTGGCTCACTCCCTGACAGGCCTGAATCACAGATTCATGGCCCCCACTGACCCTGTCCATCACCCTCAATCCCTCATCTGGGAGGAACAGCTCCTTCTAGATCTTTCCATTTCCCACATGGTAGGAAGGTATTTTTTCTCCACCTTCACCAACTTGATGTCCGGAACATCAGTAACAAAGGCCTTTGTTTGTGAAAAGCTAGATAGCATGGGGGTGACATCCTTGGTCTTTGGAATTAAGGAACCTGGGCTTAAATTTGGCCCCACTACTTACTGAGTGTATGGGATAGACAAAAGTCATCTCTACAGTAGCAAATGCAGCCTAGTGATAGTGTCCCTTCCAGTTTCCTGTGAAGAGAGATGAGAAAATCAATCAGCAGCTATGTCTTGATTTCTTATTAAGTACCAGCTATCATTCTTGGCTTTGGAGATAGATTAGGGGCCCAGAAGTACCCTTTGTCTGTTCCTTGTAGACCTCACATTGCTGTTACATATGAGACATACTATCTGATGAACAGTAATCGATCTTAGCTGTTCCAGTGCTGTTTAGAAGTTCGTTGTGTTAACAGGAACTGCTTTGCTTATTTCAATCAATCAAGTAATTAATGAGGACCATAGGCAAGCCAGATAGTACTGGGTCCCTGCGTCACTAGAAGATTTGAGTAAAGCCTGGGGCTTCCTCTCATAGTTTGTAATCCAGTAAGGAAACAAACTCTGAGATTTAAAATATAGCACGAAGAAGGTATAACCTAAGCCAGTGAGAAATCGATGGTAATGGTGTCAACACCATGGGGAGGGTGGTTCATTCTAGGGACAATTAGGGATGACACACCTTGATCACGTAAACAGCTGGGAATACACCTCACATCCATTTCTTCCTCCTCGCCTTTCTTCTCTGTGTTCACCAGTGAAATTGGGATTGTGTCCAAGTGTCTGTCCTTCCTTGCGAGCTCCAGCTGGCTCCTGGTCGAGGTGAGAGCCAGGATCAGTTTACCTCCTCACACTGGTCCCATAGCCAGTCAGCCCTGAGGGAAAGGGGACTCTGAAAATCTGCCCTTCATCTCCTGGACTCTCTGCAGTCACCTGAATACCAGGTCCCAGCACACCGTCCCAGGTACCTGGAGGGCCCAGGAGAGAGAGAGCGAGACAGAGAGACAGAGACAGAGAGCAGCAATCCCAGGGCCAGCCCATCTTGGGTGTCCTTTAGGTAGGAGGTCAGAGATGTTCTTTTTGGCTAAATCAGCCTTCACAGGGGTTTTCTGTGACCTGTATCCCAGAGCATCCAAGCTAGCAAGATGGAGAGTGGTGAACATGGGTGTTTAGCAAGACTTGATCGCTATCCGTTCTGCCTTGTGTTGAGATGTCCCTCCAAAGCCTTATGAGGTCACAGGTGGGGCTTTTCACAGGTGGCTGAATTTAAGAGTATGTGAATGATCCATGGTGTAAAAGCTAGGCTCAAGGGCACTAGGATTAAGAGAGTGAGTGCTGCCCTTTCTGAGTAGCCTAGATAAGATAGAAGAGATGGAAAGACACTATCAAGCTCCTGTGTTGTTTTGCTGCTCTTTGGTTCTCTTCTGCCGTGAAGCCAGACCATTATGGATTGAAACCTCTACAGACTGTGAGCTAAATAAGCTTTTCTTCTTTTAACTCTGGCTGCCCGGCATTTTATACCAGCAACGAGAAAGACACCTTCTTTCCAGAATGTTCCCCCGGTGTCTCTCACCTCGTTTGCACCAGCTCCCATGTCCCCCGCCCCCTCTCTTCCCAGACGTCGCCTTTGTTTGGAGGTTTACATCACTTCTTTCAAGGTTTACAGCGGCTCCTCAGCTGTCCGCACACCACGCGGCCTCTCTGAGGACACTTACTCTACACATCTCCGTAGCATTCTTTCTGAGATATGAGTAAGACCAGGAAGTAGGGATTAAAAAAAAAAGGAGCTTGGGTCCCCGTCAGTCTCAAAGATGTGTACAAACTTCACTTTGCTCTTGGCTCCTGCACCCCTTCACGCCCTTCCCACATGGCCTTCAGCTCCCCGGCAGCAAGAGGCCCCTCAGTCGGGCAGCACCCAAAGGCCTGGCTGCCACTCCTACCCGCCCTCCCAGGATGCTGAGCGTCTCCCCCTTGTGCACAGAGCCCGACTCCCATACCCGCTAGGTTCTCCCCTCACAGGCACTCCCCGTCACCATCACGGCATATGGCACTATGTGCCACTTTCTGTTTGTGTGTCTTGAAAAACTAAATCATAATCCTGTAAAACTTTGACAAAACAGGCTGGAGATTTGGCTCAGTGGTTCCGGTGCCTGCCTCGCAAGCGCAAGTTCCTGAGTTCGATCAAGTCTGTCATCCCAGCACTCGGGAGGCAGAGGCAGGAGGATTGCTGAGTTCCAGGGTTGCCTGGGCTACATAGTGAGCTCAGGGCCAGCCTGAACTGCAAAGCAAGACCCTGTCTCAAAAAAAAAAAAAAAAAAACAACTTTGACAAAACTCTGGGCCATCATAGACCAAGAATTTGTGGTGTGGAACGTCAGCTTGTTTTATTTTAAATCATACCATTTGAACAGCACTCAGATGCCTGAACAGCAGCGCCACAGGCCTCAAAGTCACCACTGTCAGCGATCTGACAAAGCAGATGCTCTGCTCAAGGTCGGGGGAGCTACTGTGCAAACCAGGGCCTCCCCCCCTGCCTCTCTCGGCTGGCCACCTTCTCTCACAGCAAACAAGGAAGCAAGACAAGGAAGCAACCTAGTCACTGTGACATGAAGCTGCCCACACCAGCTCCATGGCGAGGTGATCACACAGCAAGACCAGCAACCTCCTCAAGTCTCTTCCTGGTTATGCTAACCCGGGTCCTATCCTGTGCCAGGAAGTCACCAGTGGATAAACCAGCACCACAGAGAGTTGGAGCAAGATAGCAAAAACCGACATTACAAAATAGGGAAGGATATGTTGGCAGGGGTTGCTGCTCTAAATTCTAAAAAATACATGGCTACTTGGGAGGAATTTCATGCATGGAGCCTGGGACGGCAGGACTGGGTACTGGAAATGCAGCTGAGGCTAAAGTATGAAGGATAGTCCCTCTGGAGGTGGGATTTATCCTGCAATGAAAGAGCGTCTCCGCCAGATTTTATTCAGGTGGGAGGACAGGAAGAGAGGGAGATGTAACCAGCTGTGAGTTCTGAAAACCAACCTAGAGACCCTAGGGTAGCCCCATCGCTAGGGAAGTTGTGGTAAGCAAAAGGACATTCTGGTGCTTCCAAAAAGCCAAACACTCTGTTCCAGAGTGTTCGCTGTTTTCACACTAACTGATCCCTCTGTGTGTGCTTTAGTCTAGAGATTTCTCATTTCCTAAACTGGAAGAAGGTGAAGAGATTCCTCGGCCTTGTGCCTCAATTGAAGTTTTTCCACTTGAAACATTTTACGACTCAAATATGTCATCAGAACATCAAAAATGCTGGTGCAAGAGAAATGTAACAAATCTGAAAGTTTTCTAATGCGACTCTGTGATGGTTTAGATCCAGATTCTTTCCTCCAAAAGATCGTATGTGAGAGGATGGGTTTTTGGAAAGTGATGGGACCAGAAAGGGGCCTGGCTTTGTCAGTGGCTTAATCTGATGACCAGCTCATAATTGGACAGCATTTGGGGAGGCAATGGAAATAGGAGGTGGCACTGCTTCAAGGGAATTGGTCATAGGACTGTGACTCTGAAGAATATATATGGTCCTGGCCCTTAGTCTTCAGCTCTGTCCTGTCTTGGCTTCCCATCCACCAGGCCTGGAGCAGCTTTTCTCCAGCCATGACTGCCTCACCTCAGTCCCAAAGTGATGGAGCCCACTGGCCATGGACTGAGGCCTCTGAAACCGTGAACCAAAGTAAACCTTTCTCCTATGAGCTGACTTTCTGAGGCGTTTGTCAGTGAGGAAAAGATGGCCAGCACAGCCTCAGAAATCAGCAAAATGGAGCTAGAGGCCACTGACGACAGAGTGTCCTCTTCTGGCTGGACTAGACAATTCTGCCTTAATGGCCACAGGGTTCTAGCTCAGCTGTCCTGACAATCAGTGTGGTATCTGCATGCTTTGTCTCAGCCTCAAGGAAGCTTTATGCTTCAGAGATTTTATCTGAAGTCCCTGCTCTCACACACCAAGACGTAATTGCTAATGACTTGACTGCCTAGGAATGGCTGACACAGATGTAGGTGCATGTGGCTTTGAGGTGGCTACGAAACCAAAACTCCCAAACACATCATGTCACACGCTCCTTTTCACTGTGTGATTTCACTTCAGTGAAGCTGGAAGGACGTGGCTGCAGACATGCCCCACCCCGCAGCAGCTCCATAGCTGTCCTCGTGTCTGTCCCCGACTACATGCTCACCTGCCCCCTGGCCAGATGGTGCGACCGTGTGTATGAAACAAGCATGTGGCCAGGAGAGACCTCAGACAAGCCTGGCCCCTGGTGCCGAGACTATAGCCTTATTTCTTCCTGAAGAAAATGTCAGGCCCCCTTGGACCAGCCCGTGTGAATGCACGTGCTTCCTCTGCCTGTAAATCTGACCCACTTTTTTTCACCCCTGTATTTGGTGAGACATTTTCAGACCTGTCTTCATCTCTTTGGCTAAGAGTTGTGGAACACACAGCGGACTTTCCTAGCGGGCCGTCCATGGCTAATACACACCTCAGGACTGGGCTGTGCTGTTTCCAACTGGCCGTAAGAGCCCTCCGTGCAGCTGGCACCTGATTGGCCCTCCTGGATCCTCTCATCCCTGCCGTGAGGCAAAGGCAGAAGCCCCTGAACACCTGGCGCCTGACTGGATGCAGCAGGACTGCCCTCCATGAGATGGACCTTGGGCGATGGTGTAACAGAGAAATCTGTCTTCAAGATGCTCATCACAAGCCTGGAACTCTGGACTGTGTGGTGGTGCAAACCCTGTCCTGGTGCAGACACTTCCCACAATCCTTCAGGGTTGCGCACGCAATCGGTTCCACACCCTGTGCGCTGTTCCACCCACATGTTCTGTTTGAGCCTAGAGCGTCATCATCTTTTTAGTCTCTCTTCACTCCCAGAAATGTAACTAGGGCCGCACTATTTCTCTCTGGGGCTGTAGTGAGTCACCTGATGGGCTTAGTGACTTTGGACACCTGCTGGAAACAATCTTTCTCATTTAAGCATCAGGAAAAAAAACACTGGGCCACACCAGAGGAAACCTCTGTGCTTTATTTTTGGCTTTTGTCTTCATTCTTTTTAAAAACCACACAATGTGACTCTTCTCATCAGGCTTCTTTCTTCTGCACCCACCAGGAAGCCAGCAGCTAAAGCTGGAGACCAGGCTTCTAGCAACGAATTTTACCAGTTTCATTACTTCCCTGCAAGCGTTTTCTCTTTATCTTGATTCCATCGCTATGCTTTGCACCAAGTATAAATTGTTACAAACACTGAGGAAGCTGTTTGGTGATATACACAAAAATTGATCATACACATAATTCCACAGCCTAGTGTTCTGCAGAGAATATCCAAAGGAAACATTTTACATACATTTATAAAAGACATGCAGTTGCCAGGCGTGGTGGCTCACGCCTGAAATCCCAGCACTGGGAAGGCAGAGGCAGGAGGATTGCTGAGTTCGAGGCTTGCCTGAACTACATAGTCAGCTCGGGGCCAGCCTGAACTACAAAGCGAGACCTTGTCTCAAAAAATAAAAATTAAAAAAGACATGTAAAAATTTTCACCAGCGTCAATAAAGAAAAATTACGCACGACCCATAATGTCTACTCAGAGTGAAATGAACATGTGAACTGTGGCTTATTTATACAACTGACCAGTATCCCACAGTGGGAACTAGAATGCTCCTCCAGTCACAGCCACATGTGTGAATCTCATATACATACTCTGAGTGAAAAAGGTCAGCCATAAAGAGAGTCTACTGTGTGACTTCACTGATACAAAATTTAGAAGCAGCCGGGCGTGGTGGCTCACGCCTGTAATCTCAGCCCTCAGGAGACAGAGACAGGAGGATTGCTGAGTTCGAGGCTTGCCTGGACTACATAGTGAGTTCAGAGCCAGCCTAAACTACAAAGTGAGACCCTGTCTCAAAAAAAAAAAAAAAATTTAGAAGCAGAAAAAATTCAACTATGGCTGGGTGTGGTGATACACGCCTATTATCTCAGCACATTTTTTTAAAGTTATATGGAGTAAAATTTATTAAATGTCAGGAAAATTATATTTAAAACAACATGAGAGAAAGGGCTTCTATGATTTAGACTAGAGCCATTATAGTAATATAAAGTGAACCCATGGAAACATCCTTCATATTTTTTTCTTATTTTATTTATTGGTACATCATATATACACACCACAATTATGCTCAACATTGAGAACTTGTACCAGTATTGACATGACTTAATTCTAATTTTTTCTCTTCCCCTTCCCACCCTACAACCCCCCGTCCCTATACACACAAGCTTTGTTTCCTTTTTGTACCATGAATTTTTTTCTTTCCCCTTATTACTTACCCCTAAACCCCATTTCCCTTTGAATTTTTACTATTTCACAATATGTATCATGCATTTTCGAACTCATTTACAACTTCAGTTTCTTATACTAGAGAAAAGATAAGATATTTACACATCTGTCACCTATTTATTTCACTTGTGAGTATGTCCTTAAGGTACGTCCATTTGAGGCTGAGGCAGGATGATCACTGTGAGTTTGAGGGCAGCCTGGGGCACATAGTGAGACATTGCCTCAAAAACAAACAAAAATTCAGCTTTGACAGCACCCTGTGGTGAGAGTATAGGGACAGAGGGGCCCCTGCAGCCTGGCAGACAGCCAAAATGGGTTTTGGGAAGTGCAGGAACACAGCTAACAGGTTGCGATTACACATCCTCTGCACCCTGTGTTTTATAGAAGCTAGACAGAAAAAAAAAACCCTGACCCCAAAATGTGGAAAGTCCCCCAAAGACCCTTCCCCATCCCCTCTCCCCTCGGAACAAGCTGGTCACCCAACCAAGTAAGGACGCCCTCCGCCTAGAGATGGCATAGGCCCCGACTGGTATAAAGTAACAAACACCTGCCATCAACGGTGGCTCTCGGGCAGCCCTGCCTGTCTCTCTGAGAGAAGGTGGCTTGTCCTATAAGCTTTGCTCATTAGAGTATAAAAGCTTTGCTTCCTAATTTTGACCTGTACCTGGTTCTTCCACAAAGCTCTGCATCGTCGGGGGAGCCAGGTCACGACGAGAGTAGTGACCAGGAGAGAGACACACACACCTTCGGGGCTCTGAGAAACGTTCTAGATACCCTGTAGGTGGCGAAAACTGCTCAAGGCATCTGCTGGTGACTTGGCTAGATCCTCTAGCACAATTTTTCTAACTTGGCTTTTTAAAATGGAGATATAGCCGGGCATGGTGGCTCACGCCTGTCATCCCAGCACTCGGGAGGCAGAGACAGGAGGATTGCTGAGTTCCAGGCTTGCCTGGGCTACATAGTGAACTCAGGGCCAGCCTGGACTACAAAGCGAGACCCTGTCTCAAAAAAAAAAAATGGAGATATAAAAATTATCTTTGCAAGTGTATGATTCTGTCACTTTAAAGTTGTGTACCTCTCACCATTAGCTAGTAGCAAAACGTTTTCATTCCTTCAAAAAGAAATCTTGGGCCATGCCCCTGGCACCATGAGTCTCCTTGCTGTCTTTCTGGACTCACCTGTTCTGCACATGGATAGAAGCGGATTCGTGCAGCGCGTGGCCTGTTGTGTGTGATGCGGTGTAGAGCCCTGGAGGCTCCGCGGAGCTGTTCTGTGCACCCGTTCTTCCTTCCTTTTGGGAGCGAGTTGTCGCACTGCTGGCTGGGCTTATCCACAGACGGATGTTCAGCGTGTTCACTTTCTATAAATAATCAGAACATTTATGTTCAGGTTCCTGTGCTTTCAGTGCTCCTGTCATATGCTCAGGAACTGTGGATTGATCCTTAAAAGAAGCCATGCATCAGACACCCTTGCCTTGTCCTCTTCTTAGGGGAAAGTGGCCTATATCAGGTGGAAGAAGTCCTGTCTACTCCTGATTTGTTGGGTGTTTTCTTTGTTTGTTTTGTTTTTGTTTTGAGACAGGGTCTCACTTTGTAGTTCAGGCTGATCCTGAGCTCACTATGTAGCCCAGGCAAACCTGGAACTCAGCAATCCTCCTGCCTTTGCCTCCCAAGTGCTGCAATTACAGGCGTGAGCCACCACGCTCGTCTTTGTTGGGTGTTGTTTTTTTTTTTTTGCATTATTCAGTAAACTTTATTGATACATTATATACACAGCTCACAATCACACAAAACATTGGGGAATTTGTACCAATATGTGACACAGGTCAATTCTCATTTTTTACCAACATCCCTGCCAACCCACCCTTTGTTGGGTGTTTTTAACCTGAAAGCAATATTGTGAAATGCTTTTGTTGGTATCTGTTGAAATTACAATGTGATTTTTGCCCCTTGTGATACTAATACATTAAATTAATATTTGTGTGTTTAGCCTTAGTTTTGGGGATAAATTCCATTCAGTCCTGGGGTGTAATCCTTTTTTACAGGTTGCTAGACTCAGTATATTGTTCAGGAAATTTCTAGATTCATATGGGATATTGATCTGCAGTTTTCTGGTCATGTGATATCTTTAGCACAGAAATGTCCTCGGAGAGCGAGTTAGGAAATGTTTCCTTTGCTTCCTTTTGTGTTTGTTTGGCATTAATTCATTAAATGGTTGGTAGCATTCACTCATGAAATCACATTAGCCTCAGCTTTTTCAGAGAAGTTTTCGATGACTAATTCAGTTTCTGTACTTGTTATACCTCTATTCAGATTTTTGTTTCTTGACTCAGTTTCAGAAAGTTGTGTCTTTCTAAGAATTCACCCTTTTCAATTAGGTTACCTAATGGTAAGGTCAGGAATAATTCTTCATGCTGATAACTTGGGACTTTTTTCTGTCTCTGTCTGTCTGCCCCCACACTCCCCCTCTCTCTCCCTCTCTCTCTCCCTCTCCCCCCTCTCTGTCCCTCTGCCCCTGTCTCTCCATTTATATCTCCATCTCTCTCTCTGTCTGTATTTCTGTCTCTGTTTCCACCCCCTGGAGATTCCTATTAACATATATCAGCACATTTGATGTTGTCCTATAGGTCTCCAGGGCTTTTTAAAATATATATAATTCTTTAATCTTTCTTCTCTATTCTTTAGATTGTGAGGAATTGGTGAGTTCGTAAGTATCTATATACTATGAGTACTTACTAAGGACTCATTATATAACTGTTAGAAAGCTCTATTCACAAATTCTTCCTCCTTCCTTCCTCCCTCCCTCCCTTCTTTCCTTCCTTCCTCCTGCCCTTCCTCCTTCCTTCCTTCCCTTCCCTTCCCTTTCCTTCCTTTTCTCTTTCTCTCTTTCTCTCTCTCTCTCTTTCTCTTTCTCTTTCT
>PVIC010038734.1:0-17468 GCA_004025085.1 Thryonomys swinderianus
CCAAGCTATTGTACTTGCAATGTTACTGTTTGACTGTAATTTTGTCCCACTCTGGACCTGCCTCATGTCATGGCTTTGCTCCATAAAAGCCCTCTGAGAAGAGAAGCAGGTGGGTTATCCATTTTCTGGGTTCCCCCTTCTGTCTCTCTTAGGCAAAAGCTTTCTTTCCCAATAAAATTTTCCTACTCAAATCCCTGTCATTCCTTAAATTCATTCTTTGATTTTTAGAGAATATGAACTCTTGCATTTCAGGTGGGGAGTCAGGCCTTAACTCTCCTGCATCATTAACACCCCCTCCAACTTTCTCTGCATTCTAAACTCCAGGGAAACCCTCATTTAAATAGACTAATTGGAGAGAATAGTGTAGTTAGTGACCTTGTAACTAAAGCACAGGGCTAGGGAAGGGCCTAACATAGAGTTGGGGAATCAGCCACTTTGATAAGAACCTAGGGCTTTAAACCAAGAGTGAACTTTCTGCTCCGAAGGGAATACAACCACCTCCCTACTAAAAGGAGTTACAGCACTCCCTAAGCTTCAAATTTCCAAGAACCTAAAATACAAAATATCCAGTGTTTCTCTAAAATCCCACTTTCAGTTTAGTACTGCATACAGAGGAAATGTGTTACAGACTGAATTCTGAAGGACCGTTTTAAATCCAGAGCCATCTGTGCTAGCTGGCCACTTAACATTTTTAGCCCTCTGCTTATGTGCAATTAGCTCAGAATTGAACGGCCACAGGCCCACTCACTTGGGACACTTCTGAAAAATCAAGGAGCTTTTCTTATTATGTCCAATAAAATGGCCCCTAACATCCTTCTTTTGGTTTGCTACCTCATTCCTCAAAGTTGTGAGATCACGCACTCTGTTCATGCAATAACACCACTGAGAGCAGAGGTCTCGTAAAACTCACATAACCAGAGTTACTCCATGTTACACTATTCCTTGTCCCTAGGTAAACAAAGCCTTAGGGATGTAACCTTTTACCTAACTACCTGCACACTGTCTTTGTACGACCCTGCCTACACAACCCTTTCTGAAAGATGAAACTATCTCCCCGCAATTAAAGATAGTTTTAAATTGTAAAACTGTATGAGCTGTTAAGATGTTCTGTTAAAATGGCCAGATTTTTGACTTGCAGCTGTGGTCTGCAAAGAAAACGATGTGATTACCCTTTATTGCATTTCTGTAACTACCAGTTTTTCCTGTAAACTCTCCTCACAGCTTCAATTTGATGCTTCACTTCACTAGGAAGTGGAGTCCACACGCATGAACAAACTTCCACCTTTTAATTTCTGCTGTGTGTCCCGGTGTGGAATTACCTCTCACTCTGCGACATTACATTTCAGGGCTTGTCTGTGATCCCAGTGAGACAAATATTCCATAACTCAAAGACCTCAGCCTGGCCAGCCACCTAGGCCAGATGAGTCTGTTGGGACCAAAGAATCTTCATTTTATGTCACCCCTATCTGATGTTTAAAATGTGAACTTTTGTTCTTTGTAAAAATACCCCATGCAAATGTGATATATAATCTGTAAAAACAACTGGCTAATTGTGCTAATTGTGTAAGTTTCCCTGAAAAACTGTAAGCAAATGAATAAGGTCCCTGAGCATGCTGGTTGCCAAGTAACAGTGACTCCTGGTAGCCTGAGGGGACCCCAGACCTGTTCCCACCAAAGATTTCCTTTGTTAGCCCTCCCACAGAAGACTGTATTTCCTCTTCCTCCTCTACCAATGACTACCCAATAAGTATGATAGAGCAAACTGTTAGCCAGTTATTAGAAGGTTTAGGTCCTCCTCTCATGTGTAACCTGAAATGCCCTTAAAAGGGCCAGTATAATCCAATATTGGTAGACCCACTGCATGCTGTGCTAATAAGTGTCCTTGTTCATTACATGCATGTGCTGGTCTTCCTCAGGAAAGCATGATTGTCCAGGCATTACAAGTCAAGGATAGGCCCAGGGAACCTTGTCTCCTCCCAGGGGGTATAACAGAAGCCACTTGGCCCCTGGAAAGTTAGGAAGTTTATCTGGAAAATCCTCCGGAGGTCTGGTAAGAATCTTATGTTAAGATTCTCTTGAGGGCAAAGGAAAAGCTGGACGTGGCAGTGTTTTCCTTGCCCAGAACTTTTTTTTTTTTTTTTTTTTTTTTTGAGACAGGTCTCGCTTTGTAGCTCAGGCTGGCCCTGAGCTCACTATGGAGCCCAGGCAAGCCTTGAACTCAGCAATCCTCCTGTCTCTGCCTCCTGAGTGCTGGGATTACAAGCGTGAGCCACCATGCCCAGCACCCAGAACTTTTTTGTGACAAGAAGTTCCCCGTTTTCTGGTCTGTAGGGCTATAGTCCACCTAGGTATTGTCTTGTATGCTCTGTGTTGTTTGTTCTGTGTTGTTTGTAGCTTTGCTTTGTGTCACTCTTGCTTTCTCTCTAGGAAAATGGAGATCTGTGGAGAGAGCCAAGAGCATAGGACTCTCACACTGAGCCTCAGACTCTGGAAAGCTGAGTCATTCCAGGTACAAGTGGATAAAGGTGCCAGCGAGCTCCCACACCACCAGCACCTGAGGGCGATGTGATTGGGTCTTTGTCCTTAGCTGCTCTGCTAGTTCCTGTTCCCTAGATAACTATTTGTAGGATGTCCTGGTCCTTGAGACTAAAATGTTTTCTTAAGGCATGGAGCTGTCTCCTCCAGATACAACAGTTAACTGTGCCTTCATTCACAAAGGGGTTTCTCTCCCCACTCTCCCAAATCTGTCCCATTGTCCTCCTGACTCTGTTTCACTGCTATAAGAACCTGTTTCCAGCCCAATAAAGTTACCATTAGCCAAGCTTTTGGTCAATCTCATTGTGTCCATGTTCATATCCCCAGATGTCCTCCTCAACGGAGACTTACAGAGATCCAGTCAATTGACTCCTGCAACCACTTTGGATTGTGTCTTAATTCATTTTAGTTGGGTTTACTCAATAGAAAGAGAGAAAGCTATTAGGATGTTAAAATAAGTAAAGCAAACAAACAAATCTTTTGTCAGTTTGAGTGGCCATCTTTTGGCATAGAATGGCCCCATACCAACACCTTAGACACAGTAGTGTGCTGAGAATTTTAAAATCAGGTCATCTGACAAGCAGGACCCTGGCTCCCTAATCAGTTACCTTATATTGATTTTTGGTTAAAAATGGTTAAACAGCCAGGCATGGTGGCTCACCCCTGTAATCCCAGCATGTTTTGGGAGGCAGAGGTGGGAGGACTGCTGAGTTCAAGGCTTGCCTGGCTACATAGTGAGCTCAGGGCCAGCCTGAACTACAAAGTGAGACCCTGTCTCAAAAACAAAACAAAACAAAAATATGGTTAAACAACATCCAGATTGGCTACAAAAGTGGGTAAAAAATCCATCTAATGATTAAGGTTAAACAGATAGAATGTTGGCAGTCCCATCCCTTCCATCAGATGGGTGTTAGTGTCACAGGAAACCTGACTACAGGAATGCCACTGGAAACCTAAAGGCCATAGTCAGGACTTGAGCTGGTGCCAGCCAGCCTCGGCCCTCCCTCTCATTTTGTTACAGAGATAGAACTGTGAATGATAGTAGCCTTTGATTTAATTAGCTATTTGTTTACCCTGTGGAGCCTGGTTCCTCTCATTGCTTTTAGTAAATTGTAATCTCCCAACCTTCTGCTTTGCTTCCTCCCCCTACTCACTAAATTTGTAACCATGGAAACTGATAAGGTTCTGGGAGCAGATCTGTGAAAACTGGGATTGTGAATCAGTATATTACCTGCCCGTTTCTATATAACTGCTGCAAAACTGGAATAAGGAGTCAGTCTGTCAACCTGAGTGGGACTTGTTTTCTTTGTGGCTGACCTTTGCTAGCGAATAAACTTCTTTCTTTTACCCAAGTTCCTGTGGCTCTCGAGTACTTTCAACTCCCTTTGCCATAACACTAGTAGTCATTGTAGAAGGGGGATTTTTGTAATGAAAACTAATGCCATAAATAAGGTTTATTAGGCACTACTAGGGGAAGATGATTCCAGGCTGGTAACTTTCTCTATTCTTTCTGTTAAGCAGGTTGAACTCAGCAAGGGACTTGTTTACATTCCTTTCACCACCAGATACTTGTATAAAAAACCCAGGTCACATGGTTTTCTGAAAAACCCCAAGCTCTGATTCATCTTTTCTTTTTTTTTTTTTTTTTTTGAGACAGGGTCTCACTTTGTAGTTCAGGCTGGCCCTGAGCTTTACAATGGAGCCCAGGCAAGCCTTGAACTCAGCAATCCTCCTGCCTCTGCCTCCCGAGTGCTGGGATTACAGACGTGAGCCACCACACCCGGCACTATGGTATGTGGTGTCGATTGCTGGTGGGCGTGAGTCACCATGCCCAGCATCCTATGTGGTTACCGGGATCGAACCCAGGACTTTACGCTTGCGAGGCAGGCACCGGAACCACTGAGCTAAATCTCCGGCCCCCTGATTCATCTTTTAGAGTCAGTCTTTAATACCCACCAGCCTACATGAGATGACTGCCAACAGCTCCTCCATACCCTCTTTACTAATGAGGAGCAAGATTGTATCTTTCAGAAATCAGTTAAAAATGCCATGAAGGATCGCCATGACATGCTAGGGACCAGGGGACATGCTGATCAGGTAAAGAGAGAAGTCCCTACTAGCATCCTGAGTGAGATACAAACTCTAAAGGAGGAAGGACAAACCTAAGTAACTACCACCGGTATTTGTTACCAGGACTCCATCAAGTGACTCAAAAGCCGACTAATCTAAGTAGGGTAAGTGAGGTAAAACAGATTCCCCAGCCACTTTTCTAGAAAGGCTTCTTGAGGACTATCAGGTTTATACTCTGATTGGCCCTGATGCTAATGGAAGTGCTGCAGCTGTTAATTTGGCATTTGTTTCGCAGTCAGCCCCAGATATTAGAAGGGTTTGATGGAAAGAATAGGCCTGAGCTCTTGAGCATAGCCCAAAAGGTCTACAACAGAGACTCCCCAGAAGCAATAGCAAAATAATTGGGAAAGTTTCTTTTTTTTTTCTTTTTTTTGAGACAGGGTCTCACTTTCTTGTTCAGGCTGGCCCTGAGCTCACTATGTAGCCCAGGCAAACCTCAAACTCAGCAATCCTCCTGCCTCTGCCTCCCAAGGGCTGGAATTACAGGCGTAAGCCACCACATCCAGCACTGTGGTATGTAGTATTGACTGCTGGTGGGTGTGAGTCACCACATGCACTATTGCTATATGTGGTTACCGGGATCAAACCAGTATGTTGATAAGTGTATGAAGAATGTAGATGAGTATCAGATGACCTCAGTCCTTGCACTTGCTAGGCAGGTGCTGGAACCACTGAGCTAAATCTCCAGCCCTACTCTGCAAAATTTTGAAGCTAGTAAGCAAGGTGGACAAAACCTATCTGAAGCAAAAAGCTAAAAAAAAAAAAAAAAAGAGGATCAGTGTGCATACTACAAATGAATTGGACATCAGAAAAATGAGTGGAAAAACAAAGTCAGAAATCCAAAGGCCAGAAAGAGATAAAAGTCTTTGAAGATGCTGACTAGGGCAGTCAGGGCTCTAAATCAAGAGCACTCCAACTGGATTCGTGGTAGACACAGGAGCAGCTCATTCTGTACTCACTGACCCTCTGGGAGAAGCCACTACTAAAGAGACTCTAGTCCAGGGGCCAGGGGGCCACTGGCCATGGTCCAAAAGGTTACAAATGGACTACTGTCAGGACTGCAGACCTGAGCACAGAAAAGGTGACCCACTCATTCTTAGTAATACCTGAATGTCCCTACCCACTCCTGTGAAGGGACCTCCTTAGAAAATTGGGAGTGCACACCTCTTTTTCAGAAGATAAGGCAAATCTGCAGTTGGCTCAGATAATGGTCACTTGCCCTCCGCCAGAAAAATATCTTCTGCTGCCAGACACAGCTCCAAATAGTCATGGTCATTTAGACTCACTGGGAGATCTCAAGTCAAAGTTTCTCCAGGTTTGGGCCAAAACAAACCCACTGGGTCTGACAAGTGACCAGTCCCCCCACTGTTGTCTTGCCGTTGGCAAATGTTCCTGTTTCAGTGCAACAGCACCCCATCAAAGCTAAAACCATTGTGGATTAAAGTCCACACTGATTGACTCATAGATGTAAGGATTTTAGTCTCGTGTCAGTGGCCTTGGAACACACTGCTCCTTCCAGTTCATAAACTTGGGACTGAGGATTATTGGCCAGTTCAAGACCTAAGAAAGGTAAATGAGTGGAAACAATCCAGGCCACCATACCAGACCCTTATACCCTGGTCAGTCTCCTGCCACCACGGTATAATGTGTAAATTGTATTGGATTTAAAAGATGCTTTCTTCAGCCTGCCTTTGGCTAAGGTAAGCCAGCCTTTGGTTGCTTTTGAATAGACTGAACCTCAGAAGGGTTTCTTGGGACAGCTGACTTGGACTTGACTGCCTCGAGGGTTTAAAAATGCATCCACACAGCTGATGAGGTCCTAAGCAAGGACTTAGCTCCATTCCACCAGTCTCTGCTCAAGTATGTAGATGAGTGTCAGATGACCTGAGTCCTGCCAGAGAGCCACCAAAGTCTTATTGGAATTATTGCAAAAGTTGAGATATACAGTTTCAGCTAAAAAAGACCCAAAATTGTGTCACCAAAATTACTTATTTGGGATATTAAAAAAAAAAAAAAAGAGTAGCTCATGGGGTCCTAACTCAGACTCTGGAACCCTAAGAAATGGCCAGTAGTTTACTTATTTAAAAGACTTGACTCAGTGGCTACAGGATGGTCTCCCCGTGTTTGGCCTCTTGCAGCAACAGTCCTGCTAATTAAGAAAGAGCCGAGGCCAAACCTGATTATTGTGATCCCCCACACTCTGACTAAACAGCAAGAGAGGTCACAGAAAAACTAGTGGGGAACATGGCTGTACAAGCCATATCAGTGGTGGGCTCAGCACCAGCTGCAACAGCCACCACCACCACTGTGAGCTCTATGTCCCACCCCAGCAGATGCACTCCCCCATGGCCTGGCTGTACCTGAGTGCCCTCTGGTGCCCCGGGCCTTGTTCCACCTCTAGGCGCTCCAAACTGAAATCAAAAGCATCATCCAGAAAGCCAAACCTGATGGCAACAACACAAGACTGTCTCTGCCACAAATGCCAGCCGGGTGACTTTGCCTTGATCAAGTGACATTCTCCCAGACTGCTCGAACCTCATGGAAGGAAGTTTCCTGTGATTTTGGTGACACTATCAGCTCTAATGGTAGCTGGCATCACGCCATGGATTTATCACAGCCATGCAAAGCTCACCCCAGAGGATGCACCAGGGGACAGATGGAAGGTTGTCAGCCAGCCTGGTGACCATAAAAGTCCAGTGCCACATTTAGTTTTTTCTCTGATGATATTAATATCATTGCTTGTAAATTGCAAAACAGTAAATGTTGATAATAACCTCTATGCTTCCAGAAAAGAAGTCTGGAAACTAAGATTAACTTCTAGCAGTCAAGTTATCCCCTAAGTGTCTTGAGGCCCAAACCAAATGACCCTCAAGTCAAACATTAGTCTCTGTGATCTGTTTGAGCCTGACTCAGACCCTACAGCTGGTTGTTACCCAACCAGGCAGTCTGTCCAGTTGTGTGTATGTCTGGCTAATGATGACAACACATGTGGCAGTGATGCAAGAGAAATTAACTCTGTATCAGTTGGGATTGTGGGTCTATTGGCCCCTGGCCACTACAGGTGCCAGACCCCTGGTTAAAAGTGATCCTCCAGAACAGGAACCACCCATGGCCTTTTCCCAAGGGAGGGCACTACCCAGTAACTTTCCTACTTAAATCATTATTTGACTGGGCAGAAAACAGAAAGACATGGGGTATTAGTATGTTTCGAGGTAGGATCCACCTATTGGATCCCTCTACCTATAGGGCCTAATAAAGAGTCAGCTCTGCCAGTGCCAATAGACAAGCCAAAAGAGAGACCTACTCAGACCACACCTGATATTACTTTACTTCCTGCAACTAAAAAGCCTGTTAGTGAGAGGCTATCTCAAGTACATAAACTGATAAATGCAAGTAAGCCAGAAAATGCTAGAGACTATTGGATATGCCTCGATCCTAGGCCCCCTTGTTTCATAGGAATAGAAACCCAAGCTTGTCCACTCTGTTAAGTCTACCGACTGCAGCTAGAACAAACCTTCTCTTTTTTTTTTTTTTTTTTTTTTTGAGACAGGGTCTCGCTTTGTAGTTCAGGCTGGCTCTGAGCTCACTATGTAGCCCAGGCAAGCCTTGAACTCAGCAATCCTCCTGTCTCTGCCTCCTGAGTGCTGGGATTACAGGCATGAGCCACCACGCCCGGCACTGTGGTATGTGATATTGATTGCTGGTAGGCGTGAGTCTCTATGCCCAACATTGTATGTGGTCACCGGGGATCGAACTCAGGACCATGCACTTGCAAGGCAGGCGCCGGAACTGCTGAGGTAACCCTCTGGCCCTGGAACAAACCTTCTTTAACCTTAGGAAGTATACAGGAGATGCTTAACAAGTCAAAGCTATGCTTTACTCCCTTACTATCAGCCTTTGTATAACATACCTTGACTAATCATTCAGCAGACTCTCCTGACCAGTATTATAAAGCCCTGAAAATGTGTGGTTTGCCTGTACAGAAGGCATCATTCAGTGTATCCTAAAACCTAGATTCTCAGAGCAACAAGACTCACTCCTCTGTATTATTGTTTATATACTTCCCTACTTCTTATAATGGGACAAAAGGGCAAAAACATCTGAATCTTACTGACCAATATTGAGTAAAAAGAGCAGCTCCTGTCCTGATCCCAGTATTGGTCGGGCTAGGCATGGCAAGACTGGCACCCATAGGTACCTCTTCTCTTGTCGTCCAAGATTCTAATTTTAAAGTACTAAATCAAGTACTAAAAATCAAGTACTAAAAATCTAGGTTATTTAAAAGACTTAATATCAAGGTTAAAAAACAAAAACAAAAACAGATAAAATCCCTAGCTGAGGTGGTGTTGCAAAACAGATGTGGGCTTGATCTGCTCTTTATAAAACAAGGAAGACTTTGTATAGGCTTAGGAGAAACCTGTTGTTTCTATGCAAACTATTCAGGAGTTATCAGAGACACGCTGGCCCCAGTCAGAAAAAACCTCAAAACCAAATACACAGGACAAAAGAATCAAAACTGGTACAGATCTCTTTTCAACTGGTCACCTTGGGTAATGACACTGTTGTCCACTATAGCTGGTCCCTTGAATATCTTAATTCTTATTCTTTTATTTAGACTCTGTGTACTCCATATTTACTAATTATGTTTCTAATCAGGTCAATGATATAAAAATTATGTTACATCAAATATTTAAACTTCTTGCACATAAATATTATGATTTGAATAAAAAAATCAAAGATTTGATTATGTACAAAAACCAGTGGGGAAAGCAAGACTCACATAACCAAAGTTACTCCCGGTTATGCTATTCCCTGACCCTAGGCAAACAAAGCGTTAGGAATGTGACCTTTTACCTAACTACCTCCACACTCCCCGTGTATGACCTTGCCTGCACAACCCTTCCCAAAAGATGAAACTATCTCCCTGCAATGTATGGGATGTATGGTAAAGATAGTCTTAAATTGTAAAACTGTATGGTCTGTTAAGATGTTCTGTTGAGATAGCCAGAGTTTTGCAGTTGTAGTCTGCAAAGATAACGATGTGATTGCTCTTTACCCCATTTCTGTAACCACCAGTTTTTCCTTTAAAAACCCCTCACAGCTTCAATTTCGCACCTCACATCGCTAGGAAGTGGAGTCCACGCGTGTGAATAAACTTCCACCTTTTAATTTCTGCTGTGTGTCCTGATGTGGAATTACCTCTAGCTCTGTGGCATTACAGTTTCAAGTAAGAAATTAAGGTATGATTCTTCACTGCGGAGCATGGAACCCAGAGTTTCCCCCCAAAGCTCCTACTCTCTCCAGACTGAAGCAAATGAAGCTATCTCCAGTGCCAATAAAGTGTCCTAGGATAGCACTGTCACAGTAGTAGTGTCCGTATGATGGGGACTCAGAACTGTCCTTGTCTAAGCAAAGGGGGAAAGGATAGATGATGATACAGCACCAACAACTAGGAAAAGACCTCCGTGTCGGAGCTAAGCAAAGGTTGTTTACTGCCAAAGCTAGATTTAACCACTTCCGTCCGGAACGCACCTGATTCCACACCCTCCCCAGCTCCTGTCCCAGAACGTTACCATTACGCGGCTTGAGGGTCTCCCAGGATCTTTCGAATGCAACTCGCAGCCAGTAGAAATTATACAAAAAGGTGGTTTGGTCAGGTGAATGCTCCCTGCACCATACTAGCGGAATACGCCTCGGCGCCATGTCACAGGAAGAGCCCTCCCCTCAGCCCATCTGATTGGTTAGTTCAGACAACCCCTTTCTTGATCGCTGATTGGCTGCTGCTCTATTGTCAGCTAGGTAGCTCAGCTAAGAGTGACAAGAGAAACAAATCTGTTCCAGAACGGCTGTAGCTCAAATGATCGATTATAATCCAGTATATTCTGGACCAATCTCTTTCCCACGAGGTCATTCTCACGTCACATGAGGAATGCTTGCACTTAAGAACTTTACTTTTCAGAGCTGGATCGCTTTTCTTAATATTCTCGGCGCACGCTTCCTGAAAATAGGTCACAAACTTGCTCAGAGGGCTCCAGGGTCAATGTCCTGTATAAGAATCAACCACCTGATAACAAAAAGCATCATGAGTCTTGAGCAACCCAGGTCAAAGGGAAGGTCTGCTTTGGGAATGAGGCAATTGGCTTCCTTGCCAAGATACTCGGTTTCTCAATCTTTTCATAGCCTCTAAGGGGTGTACAATTATTGTGTAAATGAAGAAATTAGTTTCATGATAACAGTACTCTGAAAGAGTACAAATGAAAGAAAAGCATTCCATCCCCTTCAGACAAACTTCATACTTTAACCAGGGTAAATAAAAACACTTGAATTCTTAAGATAAACATAGTCCCAAATATGAAGGTGAGAAAAAATGCTAAAATAACACCACATTTGATCCACTTAGTAAGACTGGGATAGAAAGGACTTTAAACTGTAAGCTGCCCTAACTTGTCATAGCCTGAATTTTTTTAACTATCAACATTAGTATTCCTAGAAAATCATTACCTAGAGTGAGGTGTACACTTGTGTTAATAACTTGTTTGTCTAGAAGAAGTGTGTGATATTAGTAAGCCACACTTCGTGGTGGGTCTGGATGAGTCATCATAGTGCGATCAGAAGGACAAAATCTGGACCAAATCCTCTTAGGCTTTTTCCCTTTTTTCTGGATCTTGGGTCTCTTACAGTAAGTATCCATGTTCTTTATTTCAATTCACCAGGGTGTTTCTGCATTAGAAACACTCAAGGGCCTGGGATTTAGCTCAGTGTTGCTATGGCTGCCTGGCAAGCACAAGTTCTAAGTTCAAATCCAGGTACTGGGAGAAAAAAGAAGCAATTAAATCTCAGAACTGCAATCTTTAAAATAATAGGGCAAAATAAACCTTTTATTCTTGTACTTTGTGCGTCAGGTATGTTTCCCTGTGACAAGAAAAACAATGACAATGAAATAGTCAATACGATTCCTGTTAGGTATCTGTTCTCAATGAAACTTTCAAATACATCAATTCTTTTGCCAGGAAACTATTCAAAAGAGTTTTTCACTATGAATACTTTATACAGATTTCTTTTGTGTCCACATACTTCAGTCTCACCCCAGCATTTCTGCATATCACAATGACTTTTCCCCTCTACAATTTATATAGGAAAAAATAACCTAGTACACACAGTTATCTGGCCACGAACTCATGTTTAAAACAAACCCTGGCTACAGACACTTGGAAATCCGTTCCAGTGTATTTTTGCCTCCTTCTTAGATTCCAGTTACTCGTCTAGGTGGTAACTCAGAAGAGCCCACAGGGAGTAGCCACAATGATAAGAAGTTGTATATGAGGGCTGGAGATTTAGCTCAGTGGTTCCAGCGCCTGCCTCGCAAGTGCAAGGCCCTGAGTTTGATCCCAGTAACCACATACAATGCTGGGTATGGTGACTCATGCTCACCAGCCATCAATACCACCTACCACAGTGCTGGGTGTGGTGGCTCACACCTATAATCCTAGCACTCGCGAGGCAGAGACAGGAGGATTGCTGAGTTCCAGGCTTGCCTAGGCTACATAGGACCTGAGGGCCAGCCTGAACTACAAAGTGAGACCCTGTCTCAAAAAAAAAAAAAAAAGAAATTGTATATGAAAATATTTTCTAAGAAGACACTCTAGTAACCCGAATAGGTGGTCACAGTGTAGCATCATGACACTTCCATCTGAGCATACCCAGAAATACATACTCTGTCTCTTCTATCTACAGATTGATTCACCACATCATCATTTTACCCAAATCATAAATACAAATGCTTTGGGTCTCGTTTACCACTTCCTGTCTTCTCTCATTCCCCACCATGGTATTTTAACATTATCTATGAACACATGACTTACCTTCACACAATGTATTGCACTTTGTCATGGTCAATATAATAGAATTTCTGAACTTGAACCATGAGAAGGTAAGGAGTAATTATGGCCTTCAGCAAACATATTTTAAATAAGCCTAAAAACATGTAGAAGGGCAACAGAAGTGAAATGGATCCCATAAAATCTCATGATTTATTATGATTTTGTCAGAAAAGAATATAAATGACTATAGATCTGTGCTAAAGAGTGGTTCAGATACAGAAAAGCAAAACAAATGCCATAACTCAAAAAATTCCCCCAAGGGCCGGAGATTTAGCTCAGTGGTTCCAGCACCTGACTAGCAAGTGCAAGATCCCTGGTTCGATCCCTGGTAACCACATACAACAATACCAGGCGTGATGACTCACTCCCACCAGCAATCAGTACCACATACCCCAGTGCCTGGCTTGGTGCCTCACTGCTATAATCCCAGCACTCAGGAGGCAGAGGCAGGAGCATTGTTGAGTTTGACGGTTGCCTGGGTTACATTGTGAGCTCAGAGCTAGCCTGAACTACAAAGCGAGACCCTGTCTCAAAAAAAAATAAAATAATAAAAAAAAAAACCAACAACCCCAAAACCCAAATGAGAAACTTTTATTAGCGGTGTTCCAAAAATGGAATTCTTAGGTCTGGGGATTTAGCTCAAGTGGTGCTGCACCAACCTTGGATGCACAGGGCCCAAGTTCAATCCCCAGTACTGAAAAAAAAAATTTCCCAAAATGGAATTTTTAACAATTTGAGACAGAGCCAAGTGGGCAAAACAAGAAAGGATTTGGAGGTATTAAGAGACAATGGAAAAATTTGATAATAATATGGTGAGATTTAAACAAGGTGACTTTAAGGATAGAATCCTAAACTAGACACTGCAGCCTTAGGTTAAATGATAACCTAAATAGATCTGCTCACTAGGATTTTGGTTTATTCAGGTTTATGAATCTTTCTTAATGTTATCTTATCTATTATAGAAGCTAAGTGTGCAAAACTGTGATATGATTTTCACACCACTGCATTTTGAAAAGAGAAAATGCATCTTCTGGCACTTCAGATACAAAGACAAAGAGGATTTTTGCTGGAGACAGTGACCTTCCAGTCTATCCCCTATACAGGACTGAAATTATTTATATAAGGATACTTCATTATTGGAAGATATTCCAATAGATTTTTGAAATTAGCTAATAAAATTTTTGAAATGATGATAATTCACCATCTATCATGAATAATTTTTTGGAGAGCTCTCTTGGTTACTTTTCTTGTTGTTGAGATATCACATCTGACAGAAAAGTTAAAGGAGGCATGGTTTGTTTACCTCACAGTTTGTAAAGGTGTTAGTCCATTGTCCACTGACTTCAAAGCAAGATGGCATGGCAGAGGGGCATTACAGATGTCAAACAGTCCATGGCATGGAAAGCCAAGCAGAAGGAGCAATCAACAGCAACAGGAACAAGCACCAAGTAGCAGCAAATCTAACTCTCTCTTTTATCCCATCCAGGCTGTCAGTCTTTGGGTTGGTGCCAACCAAACCCAGGGTGTGCCTTTCCTTATCCATCCCCTTAGTCCAAAGATCAAGCCCTTAACCCAAATATAATACCCTAATCCAGCCATCTTCAAAACTGCATCTGTGAGAACATGAGGCTTTGGGGGAGCACGTAGATACAAGCCATAACAAAAGCCCTTTCCCTAAGTGTCTTGAGTAGTTACAATTGTCTGAGTGTCTCTACGTATAGTTGCCAGTTTTCTTTTTTTTTAACAACAAACAGTACAACCATAATGAAAAAATTGATTAAATATGAATTATTAATTTTTTTGAGACAGGGCCTCACTTTGTAGTTCAGGCTGGCCCTGAGCTCAGTATGTAGCCCAGACTGGCCTTGAACTCACAGCAATCTTCCTGCCTCTGCCTCCCAAGTGCTGGGATTCAGGCGTGAGCCATCACACCCAGTGATATTCCTAATCTAAAGAGCTGGTGGAAAAGAATAAGTACCAACAATCAAACTCAATTGGACTGATGTGGACCTTTCCTGAGCCAGAGTAATCCTTTATGAGCCAGCCATGGAGACTTTTTGTAACCACTTGCCAAGGGCCTGGCAGCCACATTTACAGGTTTTCAGATCACTGCTCCTAGAAAAGTCCATAGGGGTGTGAACTGCACCCTACAGTCTGCGCAACCAGCTTCCTTACTGGTAGTTCTGCTGGCCAGGCCAGGCGTCTTGTAGCAAATGGTGCAACATAGGTCATAAAAACACTGTTCTTGTGCACCTCTCTGTGGTTGTTCTCACCCCATGTTTGTGCAGGCTTTGCCTCTGCAGAGGGTCCCTGCAATTTCTTCCCTTCTGCAGTGGATCCTGCCTATACACTGACTGGGGCTTGGTCTGAAAGCCAGGTGGAAGCATCAGTGCAGCACAGCTCTTAGACTTTTGTGCACTTGTAGAATGAGCACCCTGTGGACACCATGGACACACATGGTCTCTATACTCTGAGACCACTGAGACTCACAAAGTGCTTGGAAACATGACAGCCACACATGAGCTTACTAAGGAGGTTGGCCCTAGAATGTGTGGGACTGACATTTGAGGAAACTCTCAGAAATGAGACGACATCATATATCGGCCATCTATGGCCCTGTCATGCCCTCAAGTCCTTGCACTCTGGATTAGCGATGGGAGTGGCAGGCTCTACATGCCATTTGGATCATTTTTCTATTTTTCTTTTTGAATAGCTTCTGAATTGTTTCAGTCTGTGCTATCCTTATCTCGTGTTCCTTATCTCCTTATCTCATGTTCCATTTATATTATGTAAGTGTTTGCTCTAATAAACCATCTCATTTATAATTTAGCCAGTCTGTGAAATTTCCAAATTATTGTTTCCCTTGTATTTGAATTGAAATTATACTTTTTCCTGCTATTTATAATCATAGTATCATTAGAAATGAAATATGTTGTGCCATTTGTGGTGCATGTTATGTTTTGTCTATTGTATTATGTTTATTGTCCCACGCATGTTTTCACCATCAGTGTTAGTGAAACATACAACAATTTTTTTTTTTTAGACAGAGTCTTGCTTTGTAGTTCAGGATGGCCCTGAGCTCACTATGTAGTCTGGAACTCAGTAATCCTCCTGTCTCTGCCTCCCGAGTGCTGGGATGACAGGCGTGAGCCACCACACCCGGCACTGTGGTATGTGGTATTGATTGCTGGTGGGCGTAAGTCACCACCCCCAGCACTGTATGTGGTACTGGGATCAAACTCAGGACCTTGCGCTTGTGAGGCAGGTGCTGGAAACACTGAGCTAAATCTCTGGCCCTGGTTTCTCTTTTTAAATGGCATTTTGCATGAATTTTACCTACATACAGCAAGACCAAATTTGAAACATGAAGTAGAATGGGATTTTGAATTATTGAATCATTTGTGCCTATGCAGTAGTACTCAACTTCATGTTTATTACCATAAAAAACCTATGACTATTTCCATTGATTTACTGTCTAATTAATATCCCCACTGTCCCTGGAAGCTATCTCTCTATTTTCTGTGTGCACTGATTGGACAATGTAGATACCATATGTAGCCAGAGTCACATGGGTAGGCGTGTTTGTATCTATTAGTATAAGTTTAGATGCATATTTATATAGTAACAAGATTATTAATCTCATTTGTTTTATAGGTGAAGAATATCCCATGTGGGGGTATAATTCTTCTTGATTAGCCTTTAAGGACTAATAAACTTTTGAATAATTCTAGTTTTTGATTGCTATAAAGAATTTTTAGAGAAATGTCAGCTTGCACAGTTTTGTGCAAACATACAGGTTCAACAGTGTGAGCTAATTACCCAATGATAAACTCATATGAGGAATTCATTTTGGTAATTTCTGAAGTAAATAAACTATTTGTGGACTAGCTATGAAATCTCACAATCTCATTGCCATTTTTGAGGACTCTAATTTTTCCATGTCCTCATCAGTATGTGTACACATGTAATTTTCATACTATCAGTACAAACGGGTGTAAAATACATAAAACTGAAATTAGTTTGCTAGGCATTGAATTTAGACACAAGCAATCTCTATTCTTGAAAGCTTAAGAACATTTTCCAGAAATGTCACATCCATAATGGAGACATGGATTTGTACTCACTTGATAAGTCAGGGAGTAGAAAATGCAAGAATGGAAACTGATAACTAAAAATGTTGGTTTTCATGCTTAAGAAATAGGGAGGGTCCAGCTGGTGGGTTTTCCCTCCATTAGGAGTTGAGAGTATAAACTAAGGGAGGAAGTCAATATTTGTGTGATGCACACATGAGTAGAAATGAGACTCTTCATTAGAGTTATTTCAGGAAAGTGAAGGGACAATGACAAAGAGAAGCAGCAGTGTCGCTGGTTAATATCCAGGCCAAGGGTATGTGGTGAGATGAACACACAGGAACTCTGCTGTCCTCGGGTTTCCATCTTTAGGTTTCTCTGCAGCATAGTTTGGAACGTGATTACAGATAAATCACTCATGGTGTGTAATTTGTAGCTAAAATATGTGTTAATTTATAATCTTGGAGAATAATATCACTTAGGTCATAAACAATATAATCGCATCAATCTGTCTCTGAAGCAGTTTGTAGATGATGTGATAGAATGTCAACGGCAGGCTGGAGATTTTGCTCAGTGGTTCCAGCACTTGCCTTGCAAGTGCAAGGTCCTGAGTTCAATCCCTGGTAACCACATACAAGAACACTGGGAGTGGTGACTCACACCCACCAGCAATCAGTACCACATACAACAGTGCCAGGCGTGGTGGCTCATGCCTGTAATCCCAGCACTCGGGAGGCAGAGGCAGGAGGATTGTTGAGTTCAAGGCTTGCCTGAGCTACATAGTGAGCTCAGGGCCAGCTTGAACTACAAAGCGAGACCCTGTCTCAAAAAAAAAAAAAAAAAAAAAAAAAAG
>PVIC010038735.1:0-17481 GCA_004025085.1 Thryonomys swinderianus
AATCCTCCTGTCTCTGCCTCCTGAGTGTTGGGATTACAGGCGTGAGCCACCACGCCCAGCAGGGAGGGTGATTTTTTTTTTTTTGAGACAGGGTCTCGCTTTGTAGTTCAGGCTGGCCCTGCACTCACTATGTAGCCCAGGCAAGCTGCTGTGAACTCAGCAATCCTCCTGTCTCTGCCTCCCGAGTGCTGGGATTACAGGCGTGAGCCACCATGCCTGGCCAGGGAGGGTGATTTTTGACCATTAGAAACACACAGGCCGTGGATATGAGATCTCTACCTGGTCTCTGCCATGTCCGGAGCTCCTGGGAGTCCCATTTGCTACTAGCAACAACTCAAAAAATTTGTTAGATGGAAAAAAAAATAGAAGATTTATTATTATTATTATTATTATTATAATGCAGCCAGGTAGATTGGGCTGGCCTTGAACTCACAGCAATCCCCTGTCTCAACCTCCTAAGTGCTAGGGTGACAGGCATGCACCAGCATATCCAGCAAAAGTGAAGATTTTTCCATCCCTTAGTTCAGCCTCTAGAAACAGACATAGGGAGAGACAAGGAGTCTGACCTACTGGGTCTCAAACCACTGGCCCGGGAGGCATTTAGCATACAAGGAACCCCCGGGGTCACCCTGGGACAGCTTTTGGCTTTGCTGGGATACTTTAGTATATGTGCTGCTGAAGCGAGCACTGTGGGATACTTTAAAAACTCCATAAAGCACCTGTTAAGCTAGAAAACAAAATGTAAAAGTTAGCAAGGACACTAAAAACTGGCACAGCGTCACGGGCCCAGGCAAAGTGCTGTAATGCCTGGAGATCAGCGCTCTGCAGCCCTGAATGTTCACACTTCCGTCCAGGCATACCGTTGGGAGAAAATGATGGAGTTCCAAACAAAATCCAGGAAGTGAGAAGTTGTTTGCAGAACTCCGCTCCCGGCCTCAGGGCAGCAGGAGAGTTGTCACAGTGACACACCAATGGTCCACCTCAGTGTCTGACAGTAAACACATTGTTTTCAAACTCCAAACAGAATGATTAATTTGTGTATTTATGTATGTGGTGCTGGGAATAAAACCCACGGCCTTGCCCATGCTAGACAAGTCCTCTACCCCTGAGCTACATGCTTAATATTTATTCTATTAAAGTCATTATTTCTGAGCAACTTCACATGTATTTAAGTTTGTGTGTGGGGGAACCAGGGTGGAGATTTTTCTTGGTTATCACTTTATTTTCTAATTTTAAAAATAAGTATATATTGGGCCGGAGATTTAGCTCAGTGGTTCCGGTGCCTGCCTCGCAAGCACAAGGTCCTGAGTTTGATCCCGGTAACCACATACAATGCTGGGCATGGAGACTCACGCCCACCAGCAATCAATACCACATACCGCAGTGCCGGGCGTGGTGGCTCATGCCTGTAATCCCAGCACTCAGGAGGCAGAGACAGGAGGATTGCTGAGTTCGAGGCTTGCCTGGGCTACATAGTGAGCTCAGAGCCAGCCTGAACTTCAAAGCGAGACCCTGTCTCCAAAAAAAAAAAAAAAAGTATATATTACTTTCTAATTCAAAATATTAGCCAGGTGTGGTGGTGAATGTCCATCATCTCGGCACTCAGGAGGCTGCCTGGGCTACATAGTGGGTTCAAAACCAGTCTGAACTACATAGTGTGAGACTCTGGGGCTGGGGATGTAGCTTAGTGCTACAGTACTTGCCTAGTATGGGCTAAGGCTCTAGGTTCAATCCCCAGAAGCATGCGCGTGCGCACACACACACAACAAGATCTTGTCTTAGAAAACCAAAAACAATAAATAAATAAAAATAAAAAAGAGGGCCGGAGATTTAGCTCGGTAGTTCTGGCACCTGCCCAGCGAGTGCAAAGTCCCTGGTTCAATTGCAAGTGGCCACATACAACAATACTGGGCATGGTTACGCCCACCAGCTGTCAGTACCACACACCACATTGCCAAGCATGATAGCTCATGTCTGTAATTCCAGCACTTGGTAGGCAGAGGCAGGAGGACTGCTGAGTTCAAGGCTTGCCTGGACTACATAGTGAGATTCTGTCTCAAAAAAAAGATTGAAAAAAAAGTACAGGGCTAAAGATTTGGCTCAGTGGTTCCAGCGCCTGCCTCACAAGTGCAATGGTCCTGAGTTCAATCCCCGGTAACCACATACAATGCTGGGCGTGGTGATTCATGCTCACTAGCAATCAATACCACATATCACAGTACCGGGCATGGTGGCTCATGCCTGTCATCCCAGCACTCGGGAGGCAGAGGCAGGAGGATTGCTGAGTTCGGGGCTTGCCTGGGCTTCATAGTGAGCTCAGGGCCAGCCTGAACTACAGAGTGAGACCCTGTCTCAAAAAAAAAAAAAAAAGAGTGTAAATTGGGTGTGGTGGTTCAAATCTGTACTTCCGGTTACTCAGGAGGCTGAGGCAGGAGGGTCACTAGAGCCCAAGAATTCTAGACAACACAGAAAGATCCCCCATTTCTTAAGAGAACACCTAATATCTGCAGTGCTTTATGGCCTATGAAAAACTAAGATCGTTTCTCCTTTTGCTTCTTATCACTGTTAGCTCTTTCCTTTACAAATAAAGACAAGGAGGCCAGGGAATACCAAACTCCCAAGAACAGAATGAACAGGACCCCAGTTTGGCCTGGGACAATGATAGCTGCTGAGAGAAAGTTATGAACAGGAGAGTCTCTCGCCAGGTCTGTACATGCACCAGGGAAAAGGACAGGATGTCTTCAGACAGCTCTGGCTTTCAACGTCATGCCTAGGGTCAGTTCTGTTTCTTCTGCTAGGAAGTTGGGAATGATCCTGAAGTTAGGGGGCAAAGGTGGTCCCCCCCACATCACTGTCAGGAGAGGAGAGTTTTCTGAACCGGTGCCAGGCACTGTCAACCATCCCCGGCCCCTTCACCCGGCGGACAGCCTCACCTTGTACGGAAGACTGAGACTCCAGATCCGTACATTCCTCCAGCAGCTTCCCGGAGTCACTGTTCCTCCCTGAGTACAGGCACAGGGTGTTTAAGCTGTCCTCCAGCGCCTCACTGGACACATCAGGCGCCGAGAGCATGGGGTCCAGGTCTAAGCCACCCAGGCTGGCATAGAGCAGGTCACGGGTGCTGGCACCCAGATCCCGAGGGAGGGTGCCAGTGCAGTTGGGCCCTTGGCTCTCTGAGAGCGAGGGAAGGTGCGGTTCTGACGGAAGGGCACCCTCGTCCCCAGGGCCATGCTGGTCCATGGCTCTGCACTACCTGGTCTCAGCCACTCTCAAACAGGCCAGACCAGGGAGGAAGTCAGACAGATACAGTCCTTGACGGTGGTTAGTTCCTGAAAATGAACAAGGAGGAATTGAAATTATGAGGGGGAGACATGGTGTGGTGGGGAGAGCACTGTCCCCCGCAGGCTTCTCTCCGTCACCTAATAGCCACATGACTTCGGTTAAGTCACCTGAGCTCCACAAGCCCGTCTCCTGCTCTGGAAACCGGGCAGAAGAACAAGGATTAAATGAAAGTGTTCCTAGCATATAGCTAAATGGACCTCTTTCTTCGCCTATAAACACATAAACATATTTTTTAAAGTGTGACTGTAGTGTGTCCCACAACAGGAGATGTGACCAGCTCAGTGAGAAAACGTAAAGCTAGAGATGTGAGCCCAAGGTGGCCCGAGGAGAAATGAGAGGCACCTAGGGGCTCGCAGTTGGGACTGGGGTCACTTGGCTTGCACAGCCATGAAGCCCCTCTGCTGTGACAGGCCCAGAAGGAGACACACTCACTACAAGCGTAAAGTGCAACCAGACCTGGGAAGGGTTAGTGGGAACATATAAATGTAGTACATTTCAATGAAGATTAAATATTAAAGTGATGATATTTTACTTATTTAATTATTTTGACTTTTTTGAGACAGAAACACTCACTATGTAGTTCAGGTTGGGCACAAATTCATTATAGCCCAGGCTAGCTTCATCCTCAAAGCAATCCTCCTGCCTCAGCCTCCCCAGGGCTCAGATTATAGGTATGTGCCACTATGGCTGGCTAAAGTGACAATATTTAGAGACAGTGGGCTAAATATGTTACTATGTTATTTCATCTACTTTTTATTTTTTTATTTATTTTTATTTATTTTATTATTATTATTTTTTTGCTTTTTTTTGAGACAGGGTCTCACTTTGTAGTTCAGGCTGGCCCTGAGCTCACTATGGTGCCCAGGCAAGCCTCCAGGAACTCAGCAATCCTTCTGTCTCTGCCTCACGAGTGCTGGGATTACAGGCGTGAGCCACCACGCCCAGCATTCAGCATTGTGGTATGCGGTGTTGATTGTTGGTGGGCGTGTCTCCACACCCAGCATTATATGTGGTTACCGGGGATCGAACTCAGGACCTTGCGCTTGTGAGGCAGGAGCCGGAACCACTGAGCTAACCCTCTGGCCCTACTTTTTATTTTTTCATCTGGCTTCTAGAATATATTGTCTCAAGTCATACTTCTATTAATGGATGCTACCCTAACAGTTGGGACCAAGATCATAATAGACAGATGGGAGGAGAAAACTTGAGCTTTGAGCTCAAGAGCAGAGACCAAGGAGGCCTGAAGGGCTGTGCCCCCTCAGGGAAACCAAGTGAATGCGAAATTCACAAGCCCTGAGAACTAGAAGACCATAAAATGAGGAGAGCCAGCAAAATGGAGCATAAGAGAGTGTGATGTCACTTCAGGATGGGAAGCAACATTGAAAAATAAAAAGGAAGCTCTGGAAATCAGAGACATTTAAATGAAAAAATATCTGGGTGGGCGTCATGGCACACACCTGTAATCCTAACATAGGAGGTTGAGACAGGAACTATGAAGCCACCCTGGGTTTAGTGAGTTCAGGGCCAGCCTGAACTACAAAGGAGACTCTGTCTCAAACAAACAAATAATCTCCCCCAAAATACCTTATATGACATGTAAAGTAGTAGAATTCATTAAAAAAAACCAAGATGAACAGGATTCAAATTAAAACTGTTTTGGGAGGGAAAAAGAAAGAAAAGAGACACTACAAATTTCTAAAGTTAAGAATTAAAGGGGGGGTGGAGATTTAGCTCAGTGGTTCTGGCACTTGCCTAGCAAGTGCCAGGTCCCTGGTTCAATCGCAGGTAACCACATATAACAATGCCCAGCATGGTGGCTCACGCCTGTAATCTCAGCACTCGGGAGGCAGAGGCAGAGGCAGAGGCAGAGGCAGGAGGATTGCTGAGTTCGAGGCTTGCCTGGGCTACATAGTGAGCTCAGGGCTAGCCTGAACTACAAAGTGAGACCCTGTCTCAAAAAAAAAAAAAAAAAAAAAAAGAGGATCACTCATGACCTCACAGAAATCAAAAAGATTACAAGGGGGGCTGGAGGGTTAGCTCAGTGGTTCCGGTGCCTGCCTCACAAGCGCAAGGTCCTGAGTTCGATCCCCGGTAACCACATACAATGCTGGGTGTGGAGACTCACGCCCACCAACAATCAACACCGCATACCATAATGCTGGGCATGGTGGCTCACGCCTGTAATCCCAGCACTAGGGAGGCAGAGACAAGAGGATTGCTGAGTTTGGGCGGCTTGCCTGGGCTCCATAGTGAGCTCGGGGCCAGCCTGAACTACAAAGCGAGACCCTATCTCAAAAAAAAAAAAAAAAAAAAGATTACAAGGGAATACTGTGGACAATATAATCAGGTAACTTTTTTTTTTAGAGCCTCAAAATCAGCAATCCTCCTGCCTCTGCCTCCCGAGTGCTGGGATTACAGGTGTGAGTCACCATGCCCATGTGGTATGTGGTTACTAGGGATCGAATTCAGGACCTTGAGCTTGCAAGGCAGATGCAGGAACCACTGAGCTAAATCCCCAGGTATTTAGGTAATTTATTACCCAATTAAATAACACAGATTAATTATCTAAATTAGAGACCAAAAGAATGGACAGAAAAATAGGCAAATTCCTAGACTCATTGCCAGAACAGAGCCAAAAGAATGGGAATGTCTCTCTGCCCTTCTGAGGGGACTGCATCCCTCAGACAGAGCAGAGGGCTCACCTGGGCTGCCTGACGTTCTCGCAGACTCAGGCCTCCCCTGCCTGTCATGAGGAGTCCAGGGGGGAAACGTGCCAGGTCCCCCCTCCCACATGGTGCAGGGCAGCGAGGGTGACAAGATCTGGCTGCCCTTCCCCTTGCTCCTCCCAAGGCTGCTGCCTGTGCCCTGTCCCTTCCTTGGATGGTGACCTTCACCGTTCCAGTGGCCTGGGTTGCTGAAGGCCTCCCTGGAGACTGAGAACCAGGCCGTGGATGGTGCAGGGGCACATCCTGCCTTCTGCCTTGCCTCTAAAGAAGGTAGAACCTAATGCCGGATGTGGTGGCTCACGCCTGTAATACCAGCACTCAGGAGGCAGAGACAGGAGGATTGCTGAGTTCGCGGCGGCTTGCCTGGGCACCATAGTGAGCTCAGGGCCAGCCTGAACTACAAAGCAAGACCCTGTCTCAAAAAGCAAAAAAAAAAAAAAAAAAAAGAAGGCAGAACCTTACTTTCTGAACAAAGAAAATCAGATAGAATCCACACTGGAGAAGCTGAAGCTGGTGATGGCAGGTTCTGCTTTGACAGTACATCCAGCACCACTGAGAGTAATTTTCTTTCAATTAATCCTGGATAATATGGGAGCACGTGCACAAGGACAAGAAGACTCAGAGAAATACGTTACTGGTAATGGATGCATCAGAGAGATAACTGCAAGACATCCTGAAGACCACACTAGAGAAATGAATTAATGCTGAATATGCTTTCTCAATGGAACAGGCGACTTTCCCTGGAGACACAGAGATGCGTCCTGCCCACCATTCCCAGGATTACTCTTCCCTTCTCCAGTCCTGGAGAATTCCTGACCAAAAAAACAACAGGATATTTAACAATTTTTAATGATATGTACTTGATCTATAGACCAATCCTACAAATTTCACACACTATGCCATTATTCCTTACACTTTTTGTCTCTCTCACAGGGGCAAATAAATCAATTTACATAGACTTGTTTAAAAAACAAATGAGGGCCAGGGGTGTAGCTCAGCAGCACAGTGCCTGCCTGGCAAGTGCGAGGTCCTGAGTTCAACTCCCAGTACCAAAGATAAAAATAAATTTTAAAAAATGAGACTGTCTGGACACACCTGCAAGGACTCGATGAGGCTGGCACAATGGCGCCCCCAGCGCTAGGAAGGCTCGTGTGTGAGAGCCCTTGTGCCCAGGAGTATGAGGTCAGCCTGGACAACGCACTGAAACCCCCATCTCAAAGAAACAAACCCTGAGCAAAGAGAAACACTAAGCTAGTCGTTTTAAAATTTCTCGCCCCAAAAGCCTAACTTTATCAGAACTGCCGGAGACAGTGACTGGATCAGAGGCACTGAGCCAGCCCCGAGTCACAAATCCTGGGTGTGCCGACCTCAACCACACCCTGTCAGGAGTGGAGGCGCAGCAAGTGTCTAGTGTGGTTTCCTGGTGCTGGGAGAACAGAGAGGATTTTGTTCTCAAACAGCTGTGGATGTCTAACCAGCCGCTGGCTCCCTGGAGCCTAACACAAAGGTCTTGCTCTTATTTTGCCTAACTGGAACTTTCTCAGGGTGAAGTTGGGCCACTGCTGAAAATTACAAGTAAATGAACCAGATGCTGCAGCCTGGGGCAAAGGATATTATGTGGGGTGAGGCGTTGACCTGCCAAGGGGTGCAAGTCACAGGCCGTGGAGAACTGGCGCTTTGAAAAACTTCCACACTGGTCATTTCTTACAAAGCTAAATATACTCTGACCACACCCCCAGCAATGGCACGGTGAGGCATGTGCTCCATGGAGCTGAGAATGTACCTCCACACAAAAACGCACACCTAACAGTTTAGTTCATACCTGCCAATGGTGCTCAACTGGGTCAAGAAACCATGACATGTCCAGATCACCAAGTATTACTTAGTAATAGAAAGCAACAAGCTACAGAGACCCGGAAGAATCTCACATGCAACAAGGAAAAAGCTCATGCGGGAAGGCTGCCTGTTCAGGTGGGTGACTTTCTGGAAAAGGTAAACCATGGGGCAGTTGAGAGATAGGAAGCTGCTGGGATGAGGAGGTGGGGAAGAGTGAACAGGTAGGTGCAGGAGCAATGTTTCCGGGAGAGGCCTACTTTGTATGCTCCGATAGTGCTGGATATATGACGTTACTCAAGGTACGAGTATATGATGAATATCTAAGTTGAAAGACTTTTAAAAAAGAAAAAAGAAATTTTATCAGAGGAAAAGATATACTACCATCAGTACCCCTCAAGGAGATTTTTCTCCAAGGGGCAGGATGTACCATGTACAGATGCAAATTCCCTGCGATGCATGTTAGCATTTTGTATGCCTAAAATGTGCCAAAAAATATTTTCTATAAAAAATAAGAGAGAGGGCCAGAGATTTAGCTCAGTGGTTCCAGCACCTGCCTCGCAAGCACAAGGTCCTGAGTTCGATCCCCAGTAACCACATATAATGCTGGGCGTGGAGACATGCCCACCAACAATCAACACCGCATACCACAATGCCGGACGTGGTGGCTCACGCCTGTAATCCCAGCACTCGGGAGGCAGAGACAGGAGGATTGCTGAGTTCGTGGCGGCTTGCCTGGGCACCATAGTGAGCTCAGGGCCAGCCTGAACTACAAAGTGAGACCCTGTCTCAAAAAGCAAAAAAAAAAAAAACCTAATGGAGTGCAGGAGATTTAGTTCAGTGGTTCTGGTGCCTGCCTAGCAAGCGCAAGGTCCCTAGTTCCATCTGATGACCACCTACAACAATACCGGACATCTTGACTCACATTCACCAGCAATCAATACCACATACCACAGTGCCAGCCTTATGCCTATAATCCCAGCACCTGGGAGGCAGAAGCAGGAGGAATGCTATAAGTTTGAGGCTTGCCTTGGACTACATAGTGAGCTCAGGGCCAGCCTGAACTACAAAGACCCTGTCTCAAAAAAAAATAAAAAATAAAAACAAAACCCAATGGGCCAACAACTGCAACAAACAAGAACCACCAGCCCTAGAGATGGGAAAATCTGACTTTCAGAGAGACCAGATTGTGATACACAAGATGTCCAGTTTCCACTAGAACTTAAGCGTATTTTCAGGACATGCACCAAGGCCAAAGCCTCTTCTAGAGTGCTACTCCACAGGGGATATAACCCTCTTCTCCTCCATCCAATAATAAAACGACTCAAAAAAATCACGCTTATTACGCCTCATGTCAAGATCTGTATGGGTGTGAACTCTCTCCCTACTATTTCTCCAGAGATTTTGATTTGTGCAGCTATTTCAGGGCTTGCACTCATACCCTACACAGTATTGACTCTGTAAGAGGAGGGATTCCTGGAATTGCAGAGTGGGGTGGGGATGGGAATCCTCTGGACTCCTCAAATGCTGAGTCACCTGCTCTCCCACAGTCCACAGAACAGGTTGGTCTGGTTACAACTTCCCGAAGAAGCCCAAAGTCCAAGGCTACATTCTATTTACAACCCTTTCCAGAGAGTAAAGCAGGCCTCCAGAAGTGGTACACAATTCATCCTGTCAAATTCAACTCAACCAGCACCTCCTATGTAAGGAGCTTCCTGTGGGGCAAGATTCCCCATCACTTCAACTCTGTAGAAATTCCCAAGGGCCCAACTACTCAATTTTACAGTTTTCTGTTTTAAGAATTATCTAAAGGAAAAATCCAACACATCCAACTCACTGCATCACCTTATAATCAAGCACTATCCAGATGTGTTTATCTTTGCACCTCTGCCAGAAAGGACTGCTGTCCCTGCCACAGGCAAAGACAGAGGACAGAGATGGATTTAATTGGAGGCCAGCAGGCCGTGTGGTATAAATAGAGATTTGTAGCACCAAGTACAAATTGAGGAAAGGGACGGGATAATGGGAATGGCATCCTCCTAGTTAAAGCCAAAGGGGTCAACTCCGCAGTCAGAAAAGTACCTGTTTCAAGAAGAAGCGCCCTTTCTAGGAACAGCCTCCCTCTCACTAAAGTAATGCCTGTGATTTGAATTGCATTGCTCAGGCTGCTTTGTTTGCATTTCATTTGATTCTGAAATTGATCGTGGCTTTACAGCTGCACAAAAGATGTAAGCTTTAGGATCTAATATCTTGTTTTATCATCTTCAATGCCTCCTTTAAAAACAACCCTCAGGAGGGCCAGAAATTTAGCTCAGTGGTTCCTGCCTTGCAAGCGCAAGGTCCTGAGTTCGATCCTGGTAACCACATAGAATGATGGGCGTGGTGACTCACACGCACCAGCAATCAATACCACATACCAGAGTGCTGGGTGTGGTGGCTCACGCCTGTAATCCCAGCACTCGGGAGGCAGAGACAAGAGGATTGCTGAGTTCACAGCAGTTTGCTTGGGCTCTATAGTGAGCACAGGGCCAGCCTGAATTACAAAGCAAGACCCTGTCTCAAAAAAACAAAAACAAACAACCCTCAGGAGATAAGGCAGAAAGATTGCTGCAGCCTGAACTATATAGCAAAACCCTTTATCAAAATAAATAATACTGACGACAACAACAACAAAAAGTTAAAAAAAATGAGACTGAAGCAGAAGGATCTCAAGTTCAAGTCCAACTTGGGTGACTTGGTGACTTATCTAGATTCTGGCTCAAAATAAAAATATAAAGTGCTGCAATATATTGTAACTTAGTGTAAAGGATCTGAATTCAATTTATATGGTGCCACAAGCCTACAATCCCAGCGCTTGGGACACTGAAGCAGGAGGATTGCCACCAGTTTGAGGCCATCCTGGACTACAGAGTGAATTCAAGGCTAGACTGAACTACACAGAAAGAAGGATAAAGCTTAAAAGCAATTTTAAAATCAATGCTGGGGTTCCAAAGGAATTCTTTTATTTTGTTTTCAGTGTTAGGGATTGGACTCAGGGCCTAGCTTGAGCTAGCTAAGTGCTCTACCACTGAGCTATATCCTCAAACTGTTTTTAAAGTTTTTGTTTTGAGACAAGGTCTCACTTGCCCAGGCCGGTCTCATATTTTCTAGCCTTCTGCCTAAATCGCTTGAAAAATTTTTCGTGTTAAAAAAAAAAAAAAAAAAGGCCCAGCACTGGGGAAGGTGTGGTGGTACACACTCATAATCCTAGCACTCAGGAGGCTGAAGCAAGAGGATCACAAGTTCAAAGGCAGACCCTATTTCAAAAAACCAAACCAAAACAAAGCCCATCAACTCATGACTAGTGGGAGTAGAGGAATAAAGGATTTTCCTCTAAAATTCTACATTTTGGGAAAGAAACCTACCACCAAATTGTAGACTGCCCAAATAGGTCCATAAGAGGTAAACAGTCTTATCTTTCAGAATCTCCTATTTTTCCCAGACTATGATCCCTAGGGTGCCTAGGACTGTGCCATACATGTCTGTATTTCCAAAGAGCATCTAGCCTACCACAGAATGTGTCACAGAAGGCCCATGACACTCTTTTCATTGATGAGTGACAGGGTTCCATTGTGCCACCTCTTTTCTTCTCTGAGAAGCGCCAGTCCCCACCCCTTTTTTTTAATCCCTAAAACACTGCTCTTTCTTTCCTACTCTGCATCCACATTTTACCAGAAGAGCTGGGAGACAGAAAGACTCCAGCTTTCCCCTTAGTTGTGCAATTTCTTTCCTTCTACTCCCGGTCCAACTATGACTGTAAATTGACTTCTGTTGTTTGGCCTGCAAGTGTCTTCACGAATTGAATGTCAGTATTTTTTTAAAATGGGAGCAATTTCACGTACACACTGTATGTGGATTTCTGGCTTCTCTTGAAAATTATTAGATTTGATTTTCCCTGACAGTTAACAAGAGGACGAGCTGAGGCAAATCTGTGGCCTTCAGTTTCCTCTTTCCTCCTCACCTTCCTGCCTGGTCATCATCATCATCATCATCATCATTGTCACAGTAAAAACAGCACATAATTGCTGAGGCTTCATTAGAGCCCATACACTATTGTCATCACTTTATATCATTTTATTTTTATTTTGTTCCCACAGTATTTCTTCACAGCATACATTGCATTATTAACTTCATGTCACAGATGGGATAAATAAAGCCCAGAGAAGTTGTCCAAAATCTGCTACCATTGAACTGAGTTGTCTGATTTCAAAGCCCTTGTACTTAACCACTCTACTCTCCCTCTATTATTATATATACTTCAGTTTGGGGTGCTTGTGCTATGCTTAGCACATACTATTTGGGAACTGAACCCTAGGCCTTCACACTGAGCTGTATCCCAATCCTTTTTCATTTTTCACTTGGGGACAGGGTCTCATTAAGTTGCTGATCCTGAGCTTGAATTTATGATTCTTCTGCCTCAGCCTCCTAGAATGTTAGGATTATAGACCTTTACCACAAGCCTGGTTTGCGTACAGATTTTTAAGTGAAAAAACATGGAAGAGGGCCGAAGGGTTAGCTCAGTGGTTCCGGCACCTGCCTCGCAAGCGCAAGGTCCTGAGTTTGATCCCCGGTAACCACATACAATGTTGGGCATGGAGACTCATGCCCACCAGCAATCAATACTGCATACCATGGTGCCGGGTGTGGTGGCTCATGCCTGTAATCCCAGCACTCGGGAGGCAGAGACAGGAGGATTGCTGAGTTTGAGGCTTGCCTGGGCTCCATAGTGAGCTCAGGGCCAGCCTGAATTACAAAGTGAGACCCTGTCTCAAAAAAAAAAAAGAAAGAAAAAAAAAGAAAGATTCCCTTTTCTAGCCATATAACCATATACACAATTTTATTTATTTATTTATTTATTCATTCATTCATTCATGATACAGGGGATCGAACTCCCAACCTTGTGCTTTCAAGACAGGCAGCAGCAGCAGCACCACTGAGCTAAATCCCCTGCCACAAACACACAATTTTAAAGGGACAGTTGAATATTTCACAAATTCACAAATTCAGAGTGGATTTAAGGCTTTGATTGGGACCTAGAAACAGAGAGGAATCAGAAAGATACTTACAAAGGAAAATCTTTACTATACTAAAGGAGGAAAGAAGACACCAAAGTTTCTTACTCTCCAAAAGCTGATCTAGCAGAAAATGCAAAGGTGCAATAAAATCTGGAACAGCAATGTTTACATTAAGGCAGATGCAGAGGAGCCCTAGGAGCCCTGAGAGGTCTTTCAGGGAGTCAGTGAGATTGAAAGCATTTTCATGCTACTAGATGTTACCTGTCTTTGTCATTCTCAATGAAGTTTCTCAGATGCTACAAGACAGGTGACATCTTGAGAAGCTGAATGCAAAAAGAGATATGAGCATCCAGGTGACATTAAAATGAAAATTAGTCTCACATTCCTTCTTTTCAGTCCTGGGGATTGAACCCCAGGCCCTCTGCCACTGAGCTACATGTGAGACCATTTTTATTTTGAAAGAAGGTCTTGTTAAACTGTCCAGGTAGGATTCAGAGTTGTAATCCTTCTGCCTCAGCCTCAGCCTCAGTGCTGGCATTACAGGCATGAGCCAACATGCTTGGCTTCTTGCTAAATTTATCTGAAATATAGATTTTTTTTTAAATTGCTAGGCATTGGCTGAGGTGGTGGCACAGGCCTGTAATCCCAGCACTCAAGAGGCTGAGGCAGGAGGATCACCATGAATTCAAGGCCAGCCTAGGCACATGGTGAGTTCAAGGTCAGTCTGAGCTATATAGGGAGACTCTGTCTCAAAATAAACTGCTCAAAGGTTTGACATCTGCTGCCCTTAAAAATAAAAGTCCTGTACTTACACATGCTCAGGCAGGTATTTCTCCAACAGAAAGAAACTGAACTAAAAGTTCCAAACTGGTAGCCAGAGTACCTAATTTGTAGGACCTATTAAATTCACTGTCAGCAGAGCTGCGGATTTAGCTCTCAGTGGTTCTGGCACCTTCCTTGAAAGTGCAAAGTTCCAAGTTTGATTCCTGATATAAAAATAAAAAAGTCACTGCTAGCAGTTAAAAATCAATGTTTCATGTACAGATAATTTTCTGGTAACTTCTAAATAAAATAAATTCTGGGAATATTGGCCTGGAATTTACACTTGACTGGCATCACCTAGATGGAACAAAAAATCTTTGGTTTGCCACAAACCCTATTACTATGATTCTTGACCTGTCTGTCCCTTTAAGGATCTGAACCACTACCCTGAGGGAAGGAGGAAAAAATCTTTTTTGAGGTAAATATCATCAGTGAAACACATATCTAATAAATGTCTGCATTCCTTCAAAGAGATCAACATGCGTAATAAGCTTGTATGACTTCCCAAGGCTGCAGCTTGCATGGCCTTGTGATTGGTGCTGACACTCTCTGGTAGATCAGAAACCCTTCTGAGAAAGGGATCCATGTGACAGTCTGGAGAAGCGCAAAGCCAGGAAACTCACCGGAAGAGCAAGGGAATGAAACTCCAGGGAAGACGAGGGCCCAGTTTAGGCCCCAGAGGGAGTAGGTTCAGGTGACAATCAGACCTTGACTATTTTTCCTCCTGGAAGGCTGGTGGGAATTTCAGTACACTCATCGAATTTCTTTTGCCCTGGAGGCGGGTGATAAAAAGGAAGGGGCAATGAGAATTTGGATTGAAAAATAAGACACGGATATGAAACTGAGGGAGAGGGAGAATTTTTGGAGGAAGGGAGGAAAGCAATACTAAACTGGAAAGATACAAGTAGGGAATGAGGATTTGAGGATAATAAATTATTTTCTTTTTTGTTCCTTATTTTCCCTCTGGGAAGGAATGTAGAGGATTTTTCTGGGTGGAAAGCCTAATGGGGTGGAATTGGAGGTGAAAAAAGGGATGTATGTTGGAAAGCTGAGTGGAGGATTGGAGAAATGCTTATTAAGAGGACAAAGAAAGTGGAAAGACTCGGTTTTAACAGAAAAATAGTTCAAAAAGAGGGACTAGGTGGCCAAGAAAAAATTTTTTGCTGGACAGTGATCTGAATAGAGAAAAAAACAAAAAATAGGGGCCGGAGGGTTAGCTCAGTGGTTCCGGTGCCTGCCTCGCAAGCACAGGGACCTGAGTTTGATCCCTGGTAACCACATATAATGCTGGGCGTGGAGACACGCCCACCAATAATCAACACCGCATACCACAATGCCTGACGTGGTGGCTCACGCCTGTAATCCCAGCACTCAGGAGGCAGAGACAGGAGGATTGCTGAGTTCGCGGCGGCTTGCCTGGGCTCCATAGTGAGCTCAGGGCCAGCCTGAACTACAAAGCGAGACCCTGTCTCCAAAAAGCAAAAAAAAAAAAAAAGCGAAAAATACAGTATTTTTGCTAGAGGAAGCTGCTAAAAGTACCAGAAGGGGCGCAATCAAGTCAGGGCAGATTTTTGGAGCTATTTTGTGCTGGAAGATCCTAAAAACACAAATCGGGGTTCCCCAAAGTGTAGCAGTGAAGGACAGTGGATGTTTAGTAGAGGAGGCCTGGCCTGCGGCTAGTGCAAGGCCCAGCTACACAGGGCGGAAGTCGCCGGCAGGCCAGGCGAGCACGAGCGGGGGGGGGGGGGGGGGGGGGGGGGGGGGGGGGGGGGGGGGGGGGGGGGGGGGGGGGGGGGGGGGGGGGGGGGGGGGTTGTGTGCGCCACCACCGGAGCAGTTGGGGGTAGGGGGCAAGGGCCAGGCGGCGGGGTGGGAAGGAAAAAGGGGTGCAGTGGGCCAGGGGCTCCAGAGGAGTCGTCTTGAAGCGGGAAGAAGCTGCGGGGGTGCAGAGGGCCTGGAGCTGTTGGGGTGCAGGTGTGCGCGTGACGCAGGGTGAAAGGCACCCCTCAAAAAAGAGACAGACCCCTAAAAAACAAATCCAGGATCAAAGGAGTCTGTAAAAGCGGGAAAGGGTTAAAATATGAGGAAAGGGAGGGAAAGAGGAGGTAAGGATAAAGGGGAGGGGGCAAGGGCAGCAGCAACCGGGTTTTACCCGCCCCGGGTGCTCGTGTGCCGGGCCTCGCACCTCGCGCTCGTGGGACTCTCAGCGGCCGCCTGCCACCCAACGCGCACGCGCAGCCCGTCCTGTCCCAGCGCGCCCCCTGCTGCAGAGGCTGCGCGCGTGCGTAGCCTCGCACCGCCTGGGCTCCCCGCACATGCATCCGAGCTGGGGAGGCTCTGCAGCGCCTGCGAGGGGCGGGGCCTCGCGGCCGCCGGGCAAAATTTATTATGTTCACGTGACCTGCCGCGGGCGGGAAAAGAGGCCGTTGGTCGCCATTTTGGGAGGTGGGCGGTTGATGGCGGGCGAGGGTAAAGACGAAACCCGGGAAGGGTTTGAGCAGGAAGGGTCGTTCCGCATGACCCCCACGCCGAGGCTGTGGTCTGCTGCCTGGCCAGTGTTCTAGGAGGGCAGCGTTAGAATGCAGGGGCCCCGCGTCCCCAGCTCCCTGTGGGCACAATGCACAGCCCTGTGGTGGGGCTGGGCTCGCAGGCTGTGGCCCCTCAAGAGCTGCCCGCTCGTCCCCAAGCACGCAGGAGCGCGCGCTGGAGCGAGTGGCGCTTCCCTCCTTCCACCTCAGCAATTGTCTAAAAATACAAAATAGCTGAAGATGTCCCCCTAGCTCAGTGCGAAAACCTTGAGTTCCATTCTCAGTACCACTAAAAATAAAATGTTGAAAGTCCCAGGTCTACACCACCCGAAGGCACATTCTGGGTTCCGTGAGGGTGGAAAACTGACCTTGCCCATTGAGAAGCATGGGAGATCTTACTGGGTTGAGGAAATTACTTAAAACGCCTATGGGTGGGTGCAGGATTCTGTAAATTCCCTAAAAATCTCTGAGTCGCACTTAAAATGGATTTTTATCAATATTGAATCTTAATGGCAGTTTTTGGTTTTGTTTTCTCCGGGGAGAGAGAACAGAAGGTCTGGCATTCTGCATTGGGTTCCTTGGTTAAGCATGTCTTCCCCACCCTGTGTATAGAACAGAGATAATCCACAGGTACTAAGCACTGGCTGCACATGTCATTTTATGCTTTCTAGTCTCCATTGCTTTAAAAAACAAATAAATAATGGGCCGGAGGGTTAGCTCAGTGGTTCCGGCACCTGCCTGGCAAGCGCAAGGTCCTGAGTTAGATCCCCAGTAACCACATATAATGCCGGGCGTGGAGACACGCCCACCAACAATCAACACCGCATACCACAATGCTGGATGTGGTGGCTCACGCCTGTAATCCCAGTGCTCGGGAGGCAGAGACAGGAGGATTACTGAGTTCGCGGCAGCTTGCCTGGGCACCATAGTGAGTTTGGGGCCAGCCTGAACTGCAACGCGAGACCCTGTCGCAAAAAGCAAAAAGCAGGGCCGGAGGGTTAGCTCAGTGGTTCCGGCGCCTGCCTCGCAAGCGTAAGGACCTGAGTTCGATCCCCGGTTACCACATATAATGCTGGGCGTGGTGGCTCACGCCTGTAATCCCAGCACTCGGGAGGCAGAGACAGGAGGATTGCTGAGTTCGCGGCGGCTTGCCTGGGCACCATAGTGAGCTCAGGGC
>PVIC010038736.1:0-17474 GCA_004025085.1 Thryonomys swinderianus
GTCTGCCTTGCCTACCGGTTCTTAGATTTGTTGTATCATTAAAATTGCTTTAATAGGTACAAAATCTCCTGGAGGCGACTTTGTAAGATAATTTCCTAGGTGAGAACTTCATCATCAAGTTCTTCTCCCAGTATCCTGATAGTTTTCCTGCCCCAAACTAGGTCACCCAGAAGTCGCCCTCAGACTGGTTTTGCTCAGTTTAGTATATTGCTTTAGAGATGTGAACATATCTGTGACTTATATTCTTAGACACGGTTGTTCAGAAAGGCTTGCTTTTATTCAGCACCCTTATGATGTGCTTTGATTGGCTTCTGTTATGGCTTTTATCTAGTGCCCCCCCCCCCACTTCATGTGTTCATCAGTGCAGACTTTGGGAGGTGGCTGGATCATGGCTGAGATACTGGAATTAAGGGTGTGTGACACTTATTAGGCCCTTGATTGGAATTAGTCTACTTCTGTGTATGACTAAATTGATTTGCTGAAGACAGAAGCCCCAACCTGGGCGTGGGTGGCACTGCCCCCAAAATTCATAGCCAGTCTGGGATAAAAGCAAAAGGCAGAATGGTTTCTACTGCAGTGGTTTGCTGCCTTTTGCCTATTCTACTGTAGATTGTTTCTCCTCTGCCATGTCCCTGTGCCATGCCACCCTGCCTTGGAGCCAATCAGTTGTGGACTATAACCTTTACAAACTGTGATCTAAGTAAATCTTTCCACTTTTAACTGGTGGATGTTGGGTATTTTATATCAATCAATGATAAAAGTAACCAAGAGACCATCTATGATTTATTCTGGCCTAAACCGACCTGCCCCAGAGTGCCAAAATGTTCTTGGTAGGCCCATCTCCAGACACCATCCCAATGACTTAAATGTATATGTGTATCAAACTATAAGTCTTAGCACCCCTGGAATATTATCACTGGGTCGAGAACAGTGAAGCACTGTGTGTTCATATATTTTGTAAACAACATAAACAGTGCTGTATAAAGAAGATTGTAGCTGAGTACAGATATAAAATATGTTATTGCACAACAGAGTCATTGCATAATTCTATGCATCAAACATTTCTATCAATTAATTTCAATTTCTCTAATGCATAGAACAGAAATATAAAGACAAACATATATTCTTGTAAGTAGACTATTCCTTTTATGTAGTGAATGCAGTAAATTGTCCCTCCTCACACATAAGAAAAAGATCTCTTCATTTTCTGTCTTTTATCATTATAATTTGCAATGCTACCATTGCTTTCCCCGCAAGTCTGAAAACAAGAAAAGAAAAAGAAAGTTAAAAAAAACCCTCAATGAACCCATTTATAAAAAGGAGGCTCTCTTCATTCTGAGGTCTTAAAAAAACACTTCTTTCTTTGAGGATTTCTCAAAATAATTCATTGGTTGTTTTAAAATTGTCTCCTTTGGCTTCCTTGAGGAAGAGCAGAGTCATCAGGAGATCGGACTCTGGTCTGTGAAAGACCCTAAGTGGCAGGGAGCTGGAGGTGCAGCCAGATGGAAGTGTCATTATCCTGGGAGTCCGTGTGTGCAGACAGAGCCTCAGTGGCTCAGTTTGGGTGGAGAGCACCCTGGCACAGTGGGTGTGTGGGAGCGCGAAGGCCTGTGCTCCCTTTTGTGTAGGCCAGGTGTTCGCGGAGCCAAAGAAGGACCTTTTTGTCCGTATTCCTTTCAGTACTTTCCTGCCTCCTCCAGTCAAACCATGGGTCAGACCCTCCGAGTTGAGCAAGAAAACAGCTTTTTCTATGGGATCATAGAATTTTCTTCACAATGGGAATACACCAGCCGAAGAGGTCAATCTCAGACTGAAAACCCAAAGGAAGGGGTGCAGAACTATAAAGTAGAAGTTGTGGGGCTTAGTCACCTGCTGCCGCCCCTCCATCTAATAATAGGGTAATTGCTAATTCACGATGATAAGCCAAAAAGAGGATCTTATGCATGTGCCTGTACAATGGTAAGAAATGGCACTTTGTTTCCTATGGCTGCCACCCAACAAAGGCGGCAGTGAGAAGCAGGGTCTGGTTTCCCCGGTAGCCATGGTGCTGTCGCCGCCATCCTGGATCCTGGCTTTGTCTCGGGCTGCCAGTGCCCTCCCGGCTGAAAGGATGAATGTGTGGGCCTCCGCACACCACCGTGGCTGAAATGAGCTGGGTGCACGGGTCCTCCCGCCGCACCTGCTCCCCATCTCCAATTCCAGCTCTGTTGGGAATGATTATCTGGCCTCCTCCCCTCCCCCTCTCTCTTTGCAATTACGTTTAATCCCACAGACACCTGCCTTGGCTTTTGGGAACTACTGATAAAAGGAGATGAAAAGAAGCTTTTATCCATTTGTATCCAAATTGAACAAATAGGCACAACAGGCCCTGGCTAATTAAACATATTGAAAGGGAAGGTGTGAGAAACCCATCATGAATAAGAGTGAGTGTAGTCTCTACCAGTTCTGCTCAGTCGTCTTCCACCTGGCCCCAGATTCGGCAAAATATCATCTGTACCATGTTTAAAACTTTATCCCTGAAGTTTATGAAAGAAGCTCTGTGTATTCTCCAGGCATGTATTTGTGATTTGAAAAGGAGTGTGAAACTCACTTTCTTGACTAGGAGAACCACAGACGAATGCCATACTAACTCATTCCTGGCTGACATGTTGCTGTGAAAGTTTTGTGTCTGAGCAGGGAGGTATTCTCTTTAACCTGTATTCAACCTCTCCCTCATCAACCAGATTTTAAATTAATTAAAAAAGTATTCTAGAAGACTTTTACACCAAAGTTTATTTTTACCTTGAAAACATGCTCTATATTTTAGCCTGCCACTGTCTTTGCCATCAAATGCTTTAAATGAAGCATTTTAGGTAACTGAACAGTTTGTACTAAATCTTCCTTAGCTTACATTAAAGACTCACATAATAATTTGTCTTTAAACTGACATTATAAGGATCTTCAGACATGTATGATTTTGTGATCTAATTCAAAGATTTAAGGCAAAAATTTTTGAAGAAACTGGGTGGGTAATGTAAAGAGATTGCAAATACTCCTGAACTCTTTCTTAATATGCAAAAATAGTACTGAACCCAAATTTATTTTTCCTCTTCTACCTTGAGAGTTAATTCTATGAGGAGAATCTGACCAAAAGCTGATGTGCAACACACTTCTTTCTCATTTTTATGAAAGGCTTCACCAGCCAATAGAAGAAGCAGTCTCTTCTGTCCTCAGCTGTGAGTTTAGGAAACAGGATGTCAGAGTGCATAAAATAGCATGATTTTCATTTGCTTGGGACTAAAGATGCAGGAAAAAGAGTCTAAGTAGGCAAATAAATTTATAACCAAAGGGCAATGTCAAGTTGAATACAACAAAATAAAGCAAACAAACCACTCCCCAGAGTTATCTAGGTATAAAACCAATAATTACCATATAATTTGCTGTGTTGATACCAGGTTGAAAATATACACATGTATTTACATATCTTAACTTCTTTTTACCACCCAAAATTCAAATTTTGGTTGAATTTGCCATAATACCGTATTTTCCTAGATGTACTTGTTTCAAATCTACACCAGCCTAAGTAACTTCATTTGAAATTCAAGTTATTCAGGCACATGCTTCAAAACAAGAACAGTTTTTGTGTTTGTTTGTTTACTGGAGGAAGAAGATCACCAGGGAGGAGGCATGGTACCAAGGACTGTAGGTGTCTGAGATGTTCAGTCTGCCCTGAGATAATTTACAATCCATGATGACAATCTCTACAGTTGAATGTAAGTGTAGATTTTGCATTACATTTCTTTTGATCAAAAAAGAATTAGGAGTAATGAGTGAAGTGTGCATAATACATGAACTGATTACTCTGGAGCCCCAGTCCCTGCATCTGCTGGACACTTTGTGTATTATAAGCATGTGAAGCTTTGGGAGAAGCCCAACCCCCACAGAATTACGGACCACGGTGTCTTCACACCATTGTTGAATTTCAAAGAAATGTGATAGATTGCAATTTGCATGCTCCTGATTCACTGGGGTTTTAAATAATTTCATCCTCTTCTAAGTAAACCAAATCCTTATGAAATGGGCAAGGGGCTTAAAAAGAGTCCTGAGTAACAATTCTGGGTCAAAGATAATACGAATCACATCATCGCAGCTCAAAGTAAGAGATAGAAGATATGCCACTGTCTGCCTCCGTTGAGCTCTTTATCCATTATTTCAGGAAGTGAAAAGAATGGCATAATCAGATCTGAGGAGAAATCAGCACACTCAAATTAATATTACAAAGAAGATTATATGAAAGATAGCTTTGGATCCACCATGATTAATGATGAGCTTTGCCTTCGCTATATATTCTGGTTTGATACATTAGTTAAGAATAATGAAGCTATCGTGCTTAGCCAGATATTTGAAAAACATTTTCATTTATTTTTATCTTATCTTTTAAGTTTTGTCCTAATTGTTATGTGAATTTAATAATGCACACATATATCAGCATGTCCTCATCTGGGCAGGTTAGGTGTGTGCATAACATCGTGTGGTTCAAAAGTCTTGCCTTTCATTGTTGGTTCTTTTCTGCACTTCGTGCCTGACTCACACCAGGATATCAGTCAGCCCAACTAGAAAACACAGCTCAGTTACCAAAATCAAGTTAATTGTTTAGGCTAGTGCACACTTAATGATGCCTAACTTCTGGAATCTTCTGCCAGATTTTTAATGGAAAATAAAAAAAGGATCCATATGTCCTTTCCCAGAATCCTTCACCAAGAGCCTCTCCATTCAATTTGACTTCACAGAAAGAAATACACCAGTTAAGATCTCACAACTTCTAGGAAGCATGCAAGTTATCTCCAGGCTCTGGAAGAAAATTTAGATAGGTACAGTTTCCAAGATAGCGTCTCTACCAAAACTATATGTATATTTAGGAAGTCTGCCTGAACTTTGAGTGACCTGAAATCCACCAGCAGTCATTACAGGCGGGGACATCTGGTGGTCAATAAACTTATTTATTTATTTATTTACTTCACATGAAGCAGCTGTACTTGAACAAATGACCAGGGGCTGTGCAATCAGAGTGTGAATAGCTGAATGAGTAAATCATATTAGGCTTCTTAGGCACTTGTTTAGGGGCTACATGTGCCTTTTTAATTTTCCTTTATTAAGGTCAGTCCTAAACATAGTCATGTTAGCAGTAGGGTTATTAGTGACTTATTTGCTTCATTAAAATTTATGGCACATTTTACATCCACCATCTGGGGAAATGTCTCCCCACTTCACTGCTAAAATGTAACTTAAAACAATGCCTGGCACTGATAAATCCTAGAAAAAGGACTCTATACATGGAATTCTTTTTTCTAATGCCAGGATTATCCTGCCAGAAATTCAATATGTAAGGACCACAACAGCAAAGGTAAGATTTTTAACACAGCCACACTCAATCACAGCTGGAACATAAAGTCTTACATTCAAGTTTTTTACTATAAAGTTTTTGTTTATAGGTAAAGGAAAAAAAAAAGAGGGAATGGAAGAGTTGTAACTTTAAGATTTGCAAAACCTGTGGAAAAGTGGAAGAATTAAAAGTGGCTTTGGCAGAATACTACCTACCTTGATCTCATGTGACTGAATTCAAGGATATTTTGGTTTAGAAGTTCATGAACTTAAAATAACAATGATGAGATATGTATGAGATAATGGATTTTCAGAGCCTACCTGATCCACCGAATTGTTTGATAAAATCTTCAAAAAAATGTTAACAAATAGAACAGTTGCTTATAAATTTAACCTCTTACTCAAGAGCCAGAAATAGATATGTGTGTTGTGGAAACAAACATACATTTGGGTATAGAATCAGAAATACATTTCAAAATAGAGCCTTTGGAATGCAAAGGATATTTGAGATGATATTTTGTATCATTTGCAATATAAATTGTACGTATTAAACCAAATTTTCGTTTAGAAAATACATATATACATATATTTGCATATATAATGGTGGAGGATATGCAGCAATAAATCCATAAACAGATATAATAATTTTATATTATCTTGTAATATCCCAATTATTATCAATAATTGTAAATATTTATGATAGTAGCATATAGAATTACTCCTCTAGGTATCATTTTCTTTATTTTTCAAGATTTAATAGCAAACTGTAAACATACTAGGTAAAGAATTGAGGCAGGATTGCAGTGTTTAAGGAGAGTAATTTTTTTTTTTTTTGAGACAGGGTCTCACTTTGTAGTTCAGGCCCTGACCTCACCATGTAGCCTTGGCAAGCTCAAACCAAGCAATCCTCCTGCCTCTGCCTCCCAAGTGCTGGGATTATAGGTGTGAGCTTCCACACCCAGATGAGAGTAATTTCTGAGCCTAATTTAACTTATTTGAATATAATTTGTTTCTCTTCATCTGTGAAAATAAATGTTTTCTCACTCTATTGATCTGTAAGAATTACTTCTGAACCTGAATATTAGAATATTTTAAAATGTTTCAAGTGTTACTCTTAACTAGGCCATTTTCTGTGGGGGTAGCTAGTGTTAAAGAGTACTTGCTTAGCAGGCAGAAGGCCTGGACTTCAATACAGAGCACCACAACAAACCAAACCCAAACCAAGCCAAACAAAGCCAAGCCAAACCAAAATAGGAATATATTATTATTACTTTCTGCTAAGAAATGGATTATGTAAATAGGTACTATAAGACAGGGTGCTGTCTCTCTAGATAAAGCTTTAAAAAAAAAACCTTAAGGGCCGGAGGGTTAGCTCAGTGGTTCCGGCACCTGCCTCGCAAGCACAAGGTCCTGAGTTCGATCCCCGGTAACCACACATAATGCTGGGCATGGAGACACGCCCACCAACAATCAACACCGCATACCACAATGCCGGACGTGGTGGCTCACGCCTGTAATCCCAGCACCTGGGAGGCAGAGACAGGAGGATTGCTGGGTTCGCGGCGGCTTGCCTGGGCACCATAGTGAGCTCAGGGCCAGCCTGAACTATAAAGCGAGACCCTGTCTCAAAAAGCAAAAAACAAAAACAAAAACAAAAACAAAAACCTTAAAAGATGAGTTATTATCTGAATTCTAAAGAATTCCAGAAAATGCATTTAAGAACACTTTTGGGATCCAGCAGAGAGTCTAGCAGCTCTCACTGATGGATTCTTTGCTTTTAATCTAAATTTACATTCTTTAGCTGCTCAAAGAGTTTAGTAAAACAACTAAGTAAATGGAATTAGAGTTCACTACAGCAAGTAAAAATAAAGATCAAACTAGGGGTGGATCAGGAACAAAAAAATAACCTTAAAAATTCTGAACTTAGCAGCAAAGCAGCCATTGTCCACACTAAAAATTGAAATCTATGATAGACTCAAAATAATTAGAGCAAGAATAAAATCAACTAGTCCTTCTACTTGAATGATTGAACCAGGTACAGCATGGCTTGACAGAAGCATTCATTCCCATTTCCTGGAATAAATATGATTTATAACAATCTCTACTTTAGTTTCCAGACATCAAGTTAGCATCATACAAAAACCTTACGAGAAACAGACAAAAATAAAAAGCAACATAAGCCAATTTACTGTGAAGAAATAAAAACAATCTACACAAACATGTAAAACAGATACAATTGTGGCAATTATTAGACAATAATTTAAATGGAATTATAACATATACAGTAGAAAAATATTTTATACACATATAATTTATGAACAGATGAAGAATTTCAGCAGAGATTATAATTATCCCAAGTTGTCAAATGAAAATACTAGAAATGAAAACTATAAAAAGTGAATATGATCTGCAATAGAGTAGACAGCACAGTGAAATTAGTGAAGACAGGTAATAAGCCTGCTGGTAACATACACGTTACACACACATGTGATGGTAAAAAAGAAATAGAGTATCTAACAGATGTAACCTATTTAACATTTATAAAAAACTTTACTTGGGTGGCTAGGGATAAATGAGAATTAACTTCTGTCATATACTGGTACAAATTCCCCATTGTTGAGTGTGATTGTGAACTGTATATAAAGTGTACCAATAAAGAATTCAATTAAAAAAAACCTTTACTCACCGGTTGTGGTGGCTCACGCCTGTAATCCCAGAACTTGGGAGGCAGAGGCAGGAGGATTGCTGAGTTCAAGGCTTGCCTGGGCTACATAGTGAGCTCAGGGCCAGCCTGAACTACAAAGCGAGACCCTGTCTCCAAAAAAAAAAAAAACCTTTACTCAACAGTAGCTGAATGAAAATTCATTTTAAATGCAATGGTGTATTTACCAAGTTGTAACATCATCTTGGTGACAAAAGAAAATTCAGTGAACTTAAAACTGTTAATAGGATTTTAATTGAAAATTTAAAATGATTAACACTAAACAACATCTGTGCTCTGCAACTTCAGAAAAATTAGACTAAAAAACTAAAATCAGAATATTGAAGATTTTCTCCAAGGTTTATTGAAGTAAAACTGAAAACAAACTTACTTACATTTAATGCATAAAATGGTGCTGTTTGCATATATGCATATACATTGTGAAATAATTGCAATAGTTGAGATCATTGCCATATATGACTTCATATGTACAACCACACATATACATGCCAAAAGAGGAAAAATATTTGAACTGAAAGAAAATTAAAGAAGCACATCTGCACAGCAAAGGAAATCACCAGCAGAGCAAAAAGACAATAAACAAATTGGGAAAGAATCTTTACCAGCCGTCTCTCAGACAAAGGCCTACTATCTAGAATACATAAAGAGCTTTAAAAAATAAGTCCCCCCAAATTTAAAGTCCCAGTTCAACATGGGAAGCTGAAATGAGCAGACACTTTTCAGACGAAGAAGTAAAAGCTGCCAAGAAGCACATGGAGAAGTGCTCAACATCGCTGGTTGTTCGAGAGATGCAGATGAAAACAACACTACAATTTCATCTCACTCCACAAAGAATGGCTGCTGTCTCGAAATTAGCCAGCAACAAATGCTTCCAAGGCTGTGGAGAAAAAGGACCCCTTCTCCACCTTTGGTGGGAATGTACACTGGTAAGACTTCTTTGGAAGTCAGTGTGGAGATTCCTCAAAAAACTAGGATTAGAGGTTCCATTTGACTCTGCTATTGCCCTGCTAGGAATATACACAAAAGAATTAAAAGAATCATATCATAGTGACGTATGTGCACCAATGTTCATAGCAGCTCAGTTTGTGAGCTAAATCTTGGAAACAACCCAAATGCCCTTCAACTCGAGACTGTATAAAGAAGATATGGTCTTTTTATAAAATGGAGTGCTATTCTGCCTTAAAAAATGATAAGTTTGAGTCATTTATACTCAAATGGACATACCTTCAGGACATACTCATAAGTGGAATAAATAGGTCATATTTGTGTAAATATCATATCTTTACTCTGGTATGAGAAATTGAAGATGTTAATGAGTTCTAGAAAGTATGGTGGATATTGTGAAAAAGAAAATATTCAAAGGGAAATGTGGAGGGGTGAGTAATGGAGGGTAAAGAAAAAAATGTGTTAGTAATAAAAAAGGGAAACAGAGCTTATGCATTTATGTGGGGGGGGGCTGTGGAGTGGGTAGGAGATTGAGAAAAAATGAGAATTAAATCGTGTCATACACTGGTACAAATTCCCAATGTTGAGTGTGATCATTATGTGTATATACAGTGTACCAATAAGGATGAAAACAAACTAAAAACATACTCTCTCGTACCCCCGAGTTTACTGTGGTGTCTCAGAGCGTGCTGGTGCATGTCATGAGAAGCACAGCTCTAGAAGAACCTCAGAATTCTTTAAGAATGAAAGCTTTGGAGCTCATGGTCTCTTTTACTTATAAAACATCTCTAAAGGTATTGTCTGCAATGATGGATCACATATAGTAGTTTAACTTATGGTTTAAACTTAGAGTGCAGTGGGTGTATGTTGGGTTGTTTGTTTAAAAATATATGTTGATAACCTGAAGAAAAAAAGAAGCATAGATGCAATTTATGTGATTTAACTAAAAAGTGATTAGAAGGGAAATTATAATATTCAATGTTCACATTAAAAAGTAAACAAGGATTTTAAAGCAATTGTCTCAGATAATTATAAAATTGTAAAATTATCAAATGAAAAGTGACTAAACTCAAATTAAGTTGGAGGAAGTCAGTAGTAAAGTAACTAAAAAATGAAATGGAATATGGAAAAAATATAGAAAAATAAAAGAAAACAGTGCTATTGTATGAAAATACAAATGCACTTGAAAATGTTTATCCAAACAAAGTAAATAAAAGGAAACTAAAGCAAAGGGAAGACACAAATAGCCAATATCAAGAATGACATAAATCATAAATATTAAAAAAGAGATACATGAAAATTATAAACAATCTTGTGAGAATAAATTTTACAATGTAGATAAGAAAAAAATTGACAGAAACACATAAACTGAAAATATTTTCTAAAGCAAAATCATTTAGCTTGAATAGCCTTACATAAATTTTAAGCAATAACTTTATAATTTTAAAACTTTTCAAAAATGAATTTCAAGTCTATATGATTTCATCCAAATATTTACAGAACTTTTACCCAAGATACAAAGATAACATGAAACTTTTACCATGAACTTTTACCCAAGATACAAAGATAACATGAAACTGTCCAACTTATTTTTGAGGTCATAGTCAACTAGATACCAAACTGAACCAAGACATTACAAGTAGAGACAACTATTTCACAGAAGGAAAATTCAAAACTTCTAATATTTCACCTTATTTTTCAGCCATATATAAAATAACAAACTTATAGTTCAAGAACAATTTATGCCCAAATCAATTTAATATATTTATAAAATAAAATGAAAAAAATATGTCAATAGAGACAGAAAAAGAATTGTAAAAATTTATTAACTGTTGGGGATGACAAACTCATAACATCCCAGACAAGAAAGAGGAAGAGGTCCCATAATCTGCTAAAATACACCTATGTAAAACATGGAAATAATATCACTCTTAACAAAGAAAGATTGGATGATTTTTCCTAATATTCACAATTCAAAGATATCTTACCACTTCTACTCAGCATTGTTGTGGAGATCTTAAGGAGAAATAAAAGAATAAAGCAATAAAGGATTGGAAACAAAACATTTATAAACATCATTCTCTAAAACCCTATAAAATGTATGCAAATCTTCCTGGAAGTCATATGAATTTAGCAAAATGTCAGACTATGTAGGTATCACATAAAATTCAATATCACATAATTCTATATACTTTCAATGTCCAATTGGAAATGAAAATGAAAATGTAAACTTGTGAAGTTTGTTTTTTGTTTTCTGAGATAGGGTCTCACTATGTAGTTCAGGCTGGTCTTCAGCTACTGTGTATGCCACGCTGGATTCAAATTGCAGTGAACATCCTGACTCAACTTTTCTAGTGCTGAGAGTACAGATGCGCTCCACCATACTTAGTAAAAATATACACATCTAAATATAGCAAAAATTTGAAGTACTTAAACATATTTAAGGGGAAAGAATAAATACGATTTGGAAAGAAAAAGAAATAACATATATATAGGGGGACAGGAGGCTGTGGGTGGTTAGGGATATGGATAAAAATGAGAATTAACTTGTGTCATATACTGGTACAAATTCCCCAATGTTGAGTGTGATTGTGAGCTGCATATAAAATGTACCAATAAAAAATTCAATTAAAAAACATGTATTTAACCAATCACATGAAAATTAAAAATCTCTAAGCTCTCACTGAGAAAAAACTTAAGAAAATGTAAGCAAATGAAATTATAAACTTTATTAATAGACTGAAAGACTCAAAGTTATAAAATTTAATTTTTGCTGTTTGCTTGGATAACTCAGTCAGAATCATGTTAAGTTTATTTCTTTAAGAATTTATCAGGTTTATTTTTTTTAATTGAATTCTTTATTGGTACAATTTATATACATCTCAAAATCACATATAACATTGGGAAATTTGTTGTATCAGGTTTATTTTAAAATTTATATGAAAATAAAATAGACATAGTGATGCACCTAACTGAGGTATTTTCTTGATATTACTTCTTGATGTTCATTTTGATTTTGGAATTTGAAGTATTTTGTTTTTAATTAAATTTGCTTAATTTCTAGCTATTATTTCTTTTAGTATATTTTCTGTTGTATTTTCTCTCTGTTCTGGTGAGATCTCCACAATTTATAAGGTAGAGCTTTTGAATTGTCATGTAACTTCCTAGGGACTGCTCACTTATTGACCTTTTTTTCTGTACTTTCTTCATTCTCATTGAATTGAATTCAAATGCAAGGAACTTTTCCTATGTTGCCTCTATTTTGCTGTGAATCACATCAATTATATTTAATATAGATTTTCAGCTCTAGGATTTATGTTAGATTATGTTTTATAGTTTTTATTTGTCTTCTGGGATTTTTAACTTAAGTGAGAAGATTTCCTTCACAGCTTTGAGTACACTAATATTAATGGTTGTGGTGCTAAGTCTATCCCATAAATCCTTTTAGACTTGGCTTTTGTTCATGATCTGTTCGGTAGAGGACGGCTTGTTCATCTCTCATCTTTTATACTGAAAGACTGTGGATTATATCCTTGACATTGCAAATGACATAGCATCTAAACTTTAGAAGTATTTTGTTTCCCTAAAGAGTCTTGTGTTTATTTGTTCTGCAAAGTGTTAATTTAGCTACACTCGACATTTAAAAAAATTGTCTTGGAGGTGACAGCAGCTCAGAATTTAGTTCAGTATTTTTGGTCTTACTAGGGCTGCTTGTAATTTGCACATTATATGTGTTTGAGTCATGCATGGGTCACACATGGGACAGCCAGCAACTTAAGCAGACTGTATCCTCTGAATTGAAGGTTCTTCTTCCTGCAATTTATGAGTGCACTTCCCAAAGAATATGTGGCCCCAAATTCTGTCTGGATTCATCAAACCAGCAATCTTGAAGCTTTTCCTCTGAAGTTATAGCTGGCTACATGGTACTTGGGAATGAATCAGGGTTGAAGCTGCTGAGTAGGAAACTCAATATTATTCCATTATTAATGCCTTACTACTGGCTTATATGGTGCTTTAAAACAGGAAAATCTTACTTCCTCAAAATTCTGCAGAGTAGAATTTTTTTCCTTTTCATATATTTTCTAATTATATAATAAACATTAGAATATATTGGCTAGAAAAGCCCTAGAATGGTATAAGTGAAGCATAATGGAAAATTCTGGTCAGAGCTCAGATGACCAGAATGTTCTCAGAAATGAAAATAGTAAAATTCAGGCTCAGCAAATTTCATTTGAGAGCATGGACTCCACTGGCAGTTGTATCAGAGGCCACTTGTGTTATTCATCAGCAGAAACATCTTTCTTTTGTTCATACCTTGATACTTCTTGAGAGTCAGAGTTTAAAGATAGTAGGTTAAGTAACTCGGCAGAGGGAGTTTCAGTGCAGCCCAGTGTTCAGGCTATGGCAGTAATGGTGAGCTTTTTTAGAGGCTAGTGCTCAGTTTGCAACCTAAAGCCTATATATTTATTGCAAAGTGCCAACAATGCAATTAAGCCTGAGTATTGATGCTTTAGTTTATATATATATAAAAAAAACTCATACATTGGCATCTTTTGCCTTAAAAGAAAATGAATAACACATGTGCCATAGGTTCACCACCACTGGGGTATGGGGTGGATAATTCTGGCTGCATTCAGTCAGGTTTATGGTGAAAAACCGGAGCAAAAAGCTCACTTAAGAAGTATTCAGGTTTGCCAGATAAGCAATACTTGCAAAATTGGACCAAAGGGAAGGTCAGTTGCTAAAATTTAGCATTAAAATGAAAGTAAGTAGCTGGCTCCAAGATGTTAGGAAAAAAATGGCTGGAAAGCATTTCAAGCATCAGCAAAACCTCACCCTTCTGAAACTCTGCAGTGTAAACATGAAAGACTTTTCTCTCAGCCGAGATCCCCAGGGAGCTCAGCTCATTCAGGGCCAAAAAGGAAAGGGTTTCCTGGAATTTAGACTTATGGGCACTCGAAGGCCTCTGTAGCCATGACCCATGAGGGCCCAGCCCCTTCAAGAGCTGGCAGCAGAGGGTTAGTACAGAGTCCGTGTGCATCATTTGATTTGCAGTGTGTTGCATAGCTAAATAGAAACAGGCCTTGTTTAACATAAAATAGGCTTGAACAACTGCTCAGATCCATTTAGTAAACAATGATGGGACTTGAAAAAACTATAATTTTATAAATAAACAAATTATCCCAAGCAACCAACAAACACAAAGTATACAGTGATCATCATTGGTTTTGATTTAGGTTTTTATTTGCAAGTGGCCTTCAGAATTACCCATGGATCCTTCTGCTATAAACAATAAACTTTTGGTGCCCACACAAGATTCCAGACAGCCTGCCGGGTGTGTTGGCTCATGCCTGTAATCCGAGTACTTGGGAGGCAGAGGCAGGAAGATTTCTGTGAGTCAAGGCTAACCTGGGTTACATAGTGAGCTCAGCGCTAGCCTGAACTACAAAGCAAGATCCTGTCTCAAAAAAAACTAAAAACAAAACAAAACAAAAACAAACAAAAAAACCAAGATCCCAGGCACCTTGATCAATAGTTATTTTTCCTCTTTTCATCTCTCAAAGTCCTAGACTACACGAGAATGCTATCTTCTCTGTAAATTCTGCCATGGTCAGAAGTACAGTAAGACCTTTAAAAATTTTGAATATTCAAGCTTTGGATGAGTAGTCATTTTCTTTTCTTTTCTTTTTTTTTATCCCTAGGCACTCCACTTTGTGATGCCTATGGTGTGGGTAATAACATATGCCTTATGTATGCTTCAGAGAAATGCAAGGGAAGTTAATTAGAAAATGTCAAGAAAGCTCTCCAAGATCCTCAGCGGGAAGATATCATGTGACTGAAACGTGTCATTAGTATAAAAATAAAATCATTCTTAATCCCATAGCATCAAAGAATCTTTACACATTGCTAGTACAATTAAGAGATAGAATTATAGATGCACTGAGCTGGAAACAATCTCAAGATGTCATATAATCCATTCTCTGGTTCAGTAGTGATTTCAATTCTTTTACCTCTTGACTTACCTATTTTTAAAACTGTAAAGAAAAATGTTCTAGAACTCACTTAATTTTTTTCTATCGCTTCATATCTGTCAACCATACAATAGTGTTCTTCCAGCCTACTATTTCAGGTAGCATAATGAATTATAACTGACGAGACAATGATTCTAGATACAGGTCAGAATTTTGTAGTCAAGAATTATTGACCTCAACTATTTTTGCAAAGTTAACATCAATATTGTATGTAAGTAAAATGTTAAGGATGAGATTTGGCCTTGACATCAGGCCAATGTCTTGATGATACATCTTCTATTTAAAAAATTTCTTGTAAGTTGTCTTAAGAATATCTTTGTTAGAAAAAATGGAAAAGATGTTTATTTCCATTGTTTTTAATTACATTTACAATTATTATTTGAATCATGGACTAAAAATCAGATTTTAAAAAGAAGTCATAATTATAGCTAAAACATTAGAATGAAAATACTAAGATAATTTAATAAATCTGGCAAAATTTCAATAGTTTTTCGAATATAACTAAGGGTTATTGAATCCTTAAATAACTCACCAGTCTACTTTTGAACTTCTGGTTCCACATAATATAAACACAGACAGATGGATTTTTTATGGGAAGGCAATGTTTATACACAGTTGCATTTATAGGTATACATTATTTTAGATGGCATATATCTGAAAATCGTACATTTTCAATATTTTGATGAATTTTAAGAAAACTGAAATTGTTCAGTAGTCAAGGAATTCATTAGTATATTTCTTCCAACCTAGTAATGACTTTCCTCCTTTCATGAGATGCTCATGTATCCTTCAAATTGTGACTGGTTTACTTGAGTAGTTGTTTTTCTGCTATTTCTTAATTATTTGTTCTTTGGCCACTGCCATAGTTTCTAAAGTCAATCTGCACAAGTCCCCTCTGGATTTTAGAAATACATAATCTAAATCTGAAGAGACAGCAAGCTGATCGCTGCAAAAAGCTTCAAAAATTATGGATGTGGTAAACACTGTGGTCCTGTGTGGAATACTGTACTAATAATTTACAATTTAGGCTACCACATTTTATTACAAATATCATTGTTGGTTTTGTATAATGATCCATTCAAGTCTTCATCATAGCTAATACTTTTGAACAGTCTCACACTTCGAAAAAGATATCCATTATTACAAAATTTTTATAGTTGATATAACAAGATATGACCTCAAAGGAAACATTAGATTCTAATTCTTTCTTTTTTGTTCTTAGCTGAGATTATAAAGGCGTTTGCCCAGAACACTCAGCCATTTGTTTGATTACTTCCATGCGCCCTGATCCTTCAGACAAAGCACATATCTGGAGAGGAAAAGTGAGTAATTAGAAGCAATAGATCAACAGAAACGCATGTGATTTCTTTTTGATGATCAGGAACTGAACTGTTGCCCAAAAAGACATCAAAACTAAAGTCAGGCTTTTCCCAGTAGCAGTGATTTAAACAAACGTGCTGGGACTTATTTTTAGACATTAAGGTACATGGCCAGAGGTTTTATTCAAATGGCTATTAAATAAACTCCCCTTAGGGTCTTGTAAAGATGGTATTTGCATTATAAGTACACATAGACCATTTCCCACCTTTTCAAGACATCATAGATTTCTCATTGGCTTATTTGTGGTAAGGGAACTTTCCCCTTTTGTGTTTTTGTTGTATTTTACAGTAATTATGAGTTTAGAGATCATGAAATTCAGAATTTGGGGGGGGGTGGATAAGACCATGATTTAATCTCCATGGCTGATCAACAACATGTTCTAAAAGGCTTTTGATGTAACACGGCTCATTAAGTAAAGGTCAAAATTGGACAATGCCCTGTTAATTTCCTTTTGTGAGAAAGATCAATAACTGCATCAACATTCATTAAATTTGACAGAAGCTAAGAAAGTTAGATGTGAAATGTAAATCAATACTTATTCCTGATAGAATTAACTTGCTGTACAGAGGGTATAAAACATCAATTTTTTATACACATTGTTCAACCCAGAGCTCTCTCTGGCTTTAGGGAAGCTACATTTTGCTCTCTGGCCTTCAACTCTAATCTGGTTTTGGGTTCTTTTCAGGTTGAGCTGAATATTCTGTTCAGAGCAACTTTTAAAATTTTGTTGATACATATTAAACAAACTGTTTCCTTTTGCATTATGTTTGCAAATTATTGAGACTAAATCGTGCTCCTGAATTCCAAGTCTTCAGTATTTGCTTTTTTTAAAAATATTTATTTTATCAGTACATTTTATATATGCACTACGATCACATTCAACATTGAGAATTTGTACCTGTATACAAACATCTTGAATCTCATTTCCTTCCATTCACCTACCCTCCCTACCACCCCCAACTCTCTCTAGATAAGCTTCGTTTCCTTCTTTTTTAACCATAAATTTTTTTCTTTCCAGCTTGAATTATTTCGTG
>PVIC010038737.1:0-17443 GCA_004025085.1 Thryonomys swinderianus
CAGAGGCCTCTGGGTGGTTGGATAGCTGAATACTGTGAATTGAATCCTGAAGAACTAACTCCTTAGTGGCATAAGGTAAATTCCATTGGTATCAGTGGACCAATTCATTAGTAAGTATAGCATCCCATGCTCAATCACTTCCCCAAAGTCCCACCTATGAGCACATGAGGCTTTGAAAAAACAAGTAGTATAACCATAACACAATTTTTTTTTTTTTTGAGACAGGGTCTTACTTTGTAGTTCAGGCTGGCCCTGGGCTCATTATGTAGCCCAGGCAAGCCTGAAACTTAGCAGTCCTCCTGCCTCTACCTCCTAAGTGTTGGGATTACAGGCGTGAGCCACCATTCCAGCACTGTGGTAAATAGTACTGATTGCTGGTGGGAATGAGTCACCACACCCAGTATTGTTGTATGTGGTTACCAGGGATCAAATTCAGGACCTTGCGCTTGAAAAACAGGAGCTGGAACCACTGAGCTAAATCTCCAGCCATGCACACACACACACACACACACACACACACACACACACACACATTTTTTAAAGGCTGAGGCTACAGCTCAGCAGTGAGTAGTAGCCTAGTATGTACAAGGCTCTAGTTTCAATCTAGTAAAACGGATTGCAAATAAACAAGCAAATAACCCAGATAGGACATAGTAGACCTCACAGAACCTCCTTTCTATACATGAAAGAAGAAATTTTCTGTTGAAAGAGAAATTACAACAAAGACCTAGGTCTAGAGCCATCTTTCTATGAGCCAGACGGCGTGGTCTGACCTCAATCCACTGCATGAAATCCAACTAGCAAGTATGCTGGCCTTCCCTTTAGAACCCCAAGGGCAAGAAGCAGTAGGAAGGGGTTCAAAGAGCATCATCCAACAGATTTCTGACTGGGAAGCACCATGACAAATACATCTGCACAGCTCAGCTCTCAGGGGCATTTCTCTGTCCTTTCACCAGACTGCTGGCGAGAGAGCTCACTCACACATCCCACAAGGTACTGCCTGTTATCAAGTCCTTTGAAAGCTTTTGCCTCCATACTCACCCCCAGCCATGCACTCTTGGGAAGCACTAATTCCTCAGTCTGAGTGCCTTACAGCAATTTGTTCACACCAGTATCCCAGCGCTCATTGGTAAGGATGGGTCTGTTCTGCAATGGTGGTCTCTTTCAAGGACAGGCCCCAGGTTATTGGGCATCCCTTCCCCTTTTCTTCTATGGGGAATCGAACTCCAAACTGACCTACATATCCAGACTTTTTAATCTTTTTTTAAGAGAGGCTCTCACTAAATTTCTAAATTGCCCAAATTGAGCTTGAGTTTGTACTCTTTCCGCCTTAGTCTCTCAAAAATGCAGGGATTATAGGCATGTGCCACCACACCCAGCTCTTAACAGCTTTGTTCCTATGCCTCTATACAAAGGTCTGGAAGATGCAAACTGTCAAGGTCTAAAGGGTGAAAGCCAAGACTCAAAGGAAGTCCCTGCCTGGCTGCCCTTCCTGGGAACCTTTGACAAGCCCTGCCATCCATTTTCGATCTTACTCTTCCCTGGAAAACAAATATCCAATATGTTGTCCAATATACTGTTGTCTTACATAAAACTTATTTCCAGCTTCTATTAAATAATCAGAGGCACAATGAAACTAGTTCATTTTCTCTTATGGTACATTTGGCTGAAGCCAAGCAGGGGATGCACTAGTTTGCCACGATCCCCAATGCCCCCTGTTGCTATTGCCCCAATCTGTCTCTTTTTGCTTACATACCAGTCTCCTGGGCATTTGTGTTTATAACTTCTGGCTTCTAGTTCCCAAACTTGGCTGCCAACACTCTAGAATGACTGCTGCAGGTATTGACAAATCCTTAGACTGAGGCCCTCACACAGATGTTCTGTTTCATCTGGTTTCAGTGTACAGCCAAGACAATCTTAGAAAAGCTCTTCAGATAATACCAGTGTTAGCCAGGGCTGTGAGCTACTAGCCGAAGGAGCTTGCTTGCTATGGGGACCCACTGCCCCTGTGTAAAAAAGCAGCTGCCAGAAGGGAAAGAAGGGAGAAGTAGACTGGAGTAGAGCACCTAGAGGCGCCCTGGGGAGACATACTTCACCCCTCTACTGCCCCAATGATAGGACTTCAGCTTTTCAGGCACAAAGATGAAGAGCTCTTTGAGTATCACATAGAAATGTCCACCCAGACCTGTCCCTCCATGCCCTTCTGTGTGCCACCTGGGTGGTGGCTTTTTCCTGTGTCTGGGCTCCCTCCTTCCTTGCCAATTCATGCCTCCCCTCTCCTGTCCAGATCTGCCTCATGCACACATATCTTTCAGGAAGCTCATTTTTATGGCTTACACCTTGATGCCCCCCCCAAAGCCTCAAGTGCTCATAAGTAGGGGTCTGAGGAGGTGATTGGATTACAAATATGTGAGGTCCACGGGTGGATTAGTTCACTGAGATTATAGCTAAATGTGTTATTGGGAGGTGAAGCCCAGTGGGAGGAGGTGGTCACTGGAGTGTGGCCCAGAAGGATCTATCTCCCTCCTCCTACTTGATTATTCTGCTTCCTGCCTGCCACACTGTGAGCTCTTTCTCCTCTGTGATATCCCTTTGCTATGCCTCTATTCCTTGGCTCCAGTCACCTATGGACTAAAATGTCTACCCTGAGCCCAAATAAACCTCTCCTTCCTAAAGTCACAGGCACCAGGTATTTTGTCCCACTGACAAAGAAAGTAGCTAAGACACATGCCCAGCCCAAATTAGCTGTCCATGACGGGCTTACTCAGGTGGTTCACGCACCATCAGCCTTCCATGATTTGTTTCTCTAAACAAGATCTTAGGTCCTCTTCCTGACCCTATCAAATAGGAAATGCTGAAAGGCAGGAAATACTTCTATTACTTCCTGTGCCCTCTGCATTTCTCTTGTCCTATCAATTTGCAAACACACACAACTACCCAGGATGAAGTTCCCTCCATGGGAGGCAGGAGGATACTGAGACTTCTGTGTAGAGGAAGGAGCAGATATTGCTCAGCCACCCAGAGGAACCATTTCAACAGACTCTACCATGTCCACCTGCTGAGCTCTTGCCTCTCTCTGTGTCCAGCGCACACATCCACCTATTCTGTGTTTGTTCAGAGAGGAAGTGCCAGTGTCTGGCAAGGCTCACTCCTAAGCTGAGAAAGCAGCACAGGCAATCGCTAGGTTGAAGATGAAAAGGAGCTTGTTCAAGGCTACCAGCATTAACTATTCCTGAGCCTCAGGACCCAACACCTTGTGGGCCATGGTCAGACAGATTCACAGCCAGTCGGAGGCAGAAGCTGAGCCAGAGGTTTCCAGGCTGTGTGGAGGACACAGATGTACCTTGAAAGCCTACGCCTGGGAATGATTTCATGAGTCCAAGTGACAACAAAGGGTTTGGCGCTGGTGACAGTCCCTACACTGGCCAGAGCCACACCCTCTTGGCCTGAGACGAGCAGAGCCTACCTCGGAGCTGACTGAACGTGGTCATGAACTTGCTGGTGAGGGACTTGAGCTCGTTGTTAGCCAGCGTGATGAGGTGGATCTGGTCTGAGACATTCCGCAGGACCTTGTAGATGCCGATGGGGAAGGAAACCAACTTGCACTCGGCCAGGTCTGTAGCCAAAAGACAAAGACAGATGGGGGTTACCTGCCACACTGTCTAGGAACCTTCCCCACCCACAAGACCCCAACATCTTCTTCTCTCTCAGGCTTTGCCCTCCTGCCTTTCTCCCCTCTATCAGGCCTTGGATCCAGCCCAGCCTCTTCCAGGAGCCCCTTGCCGGCATTTATCCCACCACCTTCCCTATTCCATGGTCTCCCAGTCAGAACAGCAGAAGCAGTGTTCACAGAAGTGACCTTCAGAGTCTGCAGAAACAACTCCCTCTGGGATCATCAAAGGCTCAACTGTGAGGAAGATATCTTTAGAGTCCTTCACAATTGCCTACTCGGAAAACACTCCAGGCACTCGGACTCGAGTTTGTCCACCTTTCCTGCACTGTCATCACAAAGAGAGGCCTCACACTTCAACAGGGAAGCACTATGCAGACCAGTCCAGAAGCTCTCCAGTGCTAGTTTCCATACAATCTGGGGATGCCACTCCTATGCACACACCCCAGAAAAATGAAGACATGTGTCCACACGAGAACACGCAGCACACAGATGCCCACAGCAGCCTCACTCACAGCATCCAAGCAACCATCAGCTGAAGAACAGGCCAATAAAATGTGATAGATTCATAAAGAGGAATATTATTCAGCATTAGAATGAATGGAAGTACCAGCACATGCTGTAACACGCACAGGCTGAACACATGATGCCAAAACACACGCTAGTCACAAAAGCCGCATGTTGTATAGCTCCATTTTCACGAAATGTCCAGAACAGACAAACCCTTAGAGACGGGAAGCAGACTAGAGGTCCAGGGGAATGAGCCTTGAAGGTGAAGACTAAGGGGCAGGGGGCTTTTTAAGAGGATAATGAAACTATAAGAAGGCTACATTGTAGTAATAGTTGCCCAATACTATATATCAAAAACACTGGTAATGGCCAGGCTTGGTGGCTCAAGCCTATAATCCCAGCACTCAGGAGACAGAGGCAGGAGGATTGCTGAGTTCGAGGCTTGCCTGGGCTACATAGCAAGCTCAGGGCCACCCTGAACTACAACGTGAAACCCTGTCTCAAAACAAACAAACAAAACATGGTAATGTTTAATGAAGTATTTGTGTATTATGTGAGTTTTATAGCATACACATGAATAGAGGTGTGTGTGTGTGTGTATGTGTAATCAAAAATGCCAGCCCCCAATCAGCCGTCCTTGCCTTATCTGCCTTACAGAGCAGTCACTGAGCAAGAGAATAGTAATGGCACTTAGGGTTGTTTTGTTTTTTACAGTACTAGGGATCGAACTTGGGCCTTTGTGCTCCCAAGGTAGACATGGTATCATCTGAGCTAAATCCCCGGCACAGTAATGGTGTTTTTGATCTTAGTTTTCAAGGCTGATCATTTTCCAGATATGTCTTATTTTCAGGGAAACAGGAAATAATTTTCAAATGTCCTATTTCCAATAGCAATAATGATACAACATATATGGAACTGACCATAACTGAAGCCCTTTCCCCGGAGCTGTCCCACAGAATTTTTGTTTTTGTTTTTTGGTGGTACCCGGGATCAAACTCAGACCCTTGTGCTTCCAAAGTAGGAGCGGTACAACTTCAGCTAAATCCCTGGCCCCTGGCCCACAGAATTTCATGCTTGCTCGTAGTTCCATTTCCATCGTCTGCCATCACCTCCTCTGGGATGCCTTCTCTGATTGCACTGAGCAGCTGCTGCTTTTGCCTCTGGTCTGCTAAAGCCATCAGGATTCTCCTAACCCTCTCGGCGTTTTTCCCACTGGTCTGGGAAGAGCCCAGGTACAGTGCCAGAAATCCAGCAGGCTTGGGAGTGGGATGGGGGTAATGGTGACCAATGGAGAAAGATGCATGGGGCCTCTCCTCCCCTGGACCTCGCCATGCTGCTTGCTGTCCAGGGCTGGTGACAGTTCCTCCATCAGAGACAAGGCCTGGCAGAAGAGAGCACCACATCCTGTAGGGGACAAACTGATGTCCTAAACTTGGGCTTCAGAAGACAGAGATCAGGGGCCGGAGGGTTAGCTCAGTGGTTCCGGCGCCTGCCTCACAAGCGCAAGGTCCTGAGTTCCATCCCGGTAACCACATACAATGCTGGGCATGGTGACTCACGTCCACCAGCCATCAATACCACATACCACAGTGCCGGGTGTGGTGGCTCATGCCTGTAATCCCAGCACTCAGGAGGCAGAGACAGGAGGATTGCTTAGTTCCAGGCTTGCCTGGGCTACACAGTGAGCTCAGAGCCAGCCTGAACTACAAAGCGAGACCCTGTCTCAAAAAAAAAAAAAAGACAGAGATCAAGGGCTCCGCTGGAACTGGACCAGGCTGCAGCTCAGAATTTGAGGTGAGCTGGAGACTCTAGAAAGAGCAGTACTTCTACACAGTGAATCTCCAGCGCTTTGTGCCTAACACAGAGAGCTGGAAAAGTGATCTTGTTGCAGTTCTTGTGAATTACACCAGCCCCTTTGGGTAGGAACAGACAGATCTTATTCATCACACACTCAGAGAACATCAAGGGGCAGCAGAGACTGTCTCTTTAAAGCAAAGAGCGAAATAAAGATGCCTTCAATCAGCAGCATCCCCAAATATGGTCTTGGACGGTCTGGTCAGTGAAATAGAAAACACAGATGCTAGAAACAGGCAAAATGATAATTACGTGCAAATGAAATGACTGCTGAAGCTCAAAAGCACACAGCAGTCATCTGACAAAGGACAGGAAGTAAAGAGCCCAGCAAAGTGGCTAACTGAAATAAACAGAGAAAAATGAAACAATATCCTCCACGCCAGCAACCAAACCTCTATAACAACAGCAATACAAACATAGACAGCTAATTATAATGGAAAATGTTTCTGACCACCATGAAGAAGGAAAGTTCACAAGATTTTTAAAATTTCTGTCAGTACTGAAGGTCAAACCCAGGGGCATTTAACCTTCAAGCCCTTCGTACTTTTCATTTTTGAGACACAGTATCCCTAAGTTGTCCAGGGTAGCCTTGATTTGTGCTTCAGTCTCTTCAGTGGCCATCACCACACTAATGCTGGCTTTTTCAATCAAATTAACTTTTAAATTGTTTGGTGTAATTCCTAAACTGAATCCTCAAAAGTCTCTTAGACTTGATTAAATGGTTCTAAATTTCAAGCCGGGGAAGAAGCAAGCAAGGCCAAAGTTTAAAGTGGGGTTATAACTGCTATTAGAAGAAAAGAGGGCAAAAGGAAAAACAGATTATAGAAAACAGAGTCCATAGGGACTGATATTTAGCTCAGTGGTTCTGACGCCTCCATTGAAGCCTGAGGTCCCAAGTTTGATCCCTGGTACCAAAAAGAAGAAAAAAGAAAACAGTCCAAAAGTCCTGTCAAAATTTAATATATGCTAAAGGAAGCTTCACAAATACACTGGGGAAAGAAAGGATTCATCAACAAATGTCAGAATAACCATTGTTAAGTTTTTTGGTTTTTTTGAGACAAGGTCTCGCTTTGTAGTTCAGGCTGGCCCTGAGCTCACTATGGTGCCCAGGCAAGCCTCGAACTCAGCAATCCTCCTGTCTCTGCCTCCCAAGTGCTGGGATTACAGGCGTGAGCCACCACGCCCAGCACTGTGGTGTGTGGTATTGATTGCTAGTGGGCGTGAGTCACCATGCCCAGCATTGTATGTGGTTACCAGGATTGAACTCAGGACCTTGCACTTGCGAGGCAGGTGCCAGAACCACTGAGCTAAATCTCCGGCCCAACCATTGTTAAGTTTTGAGAAAGCAAAACAGAGAAACTCAACCTAAGATTCAAAATAAATTCTAGATAGAATTACACATTTTTTTAAAAAACAGATTCTTACATTGTAGTTCTGGCTGGTCTTAAACTCACTAAGTAATCCAAACTGACCTCAAACTCACAGCAAACCTCCTGCCTCAGCCTCCAGAGTAGTGGATAACAGGCCTGTACCACCATTCCTGGCTCCACTTTAAATACTTTTGAAACTCAACAAAGAAATCAGAAATAAATAGAACTGAACATTTATAGAACCTCATAAGTGAGGATGACCTTCCTAACCTACGTGCCACAGAAGAACCACCAGGGAACAAAGCAACAAAACTACTCAAAAATGCATATATGTATTTACCTATTTTTGAGATAGGGTCTCACTGTATAGTTCAGTCTGACCTTGAACTTGCAGTGATCCTCCTGCTTCAACCTCCAGAGTGCTGGGATTACAGGCACGTGTCTTCACCATCCCCCGTCCACAAAAAATTTTAAACACTTGGACACTGTTAGAAAGGACATGAGGGCCGGAGGGTTAGCTCAGTGGTTCCGGCACCTGCCTCGCAAGCGCAAGGTCCTGAGTTTGATCTCCGGTAACCACATACAATGCTGGGTGTGGAGACTCACGCCCACCAACAATCAACACCGTATACCACAATGCCGGACGTGGTGGCTCATGCCTGTAATCCCAGCACTTGGGAGGCAGAGACAGGAGGATTGCTGAGTTCACGGTGGCTTGCCTGGGCACCATAGTGAGCTCAGGGCCAGCCTGAACTACAAAGCAAGACCCTGTCTCAAAAGCAAAAAAAAAAAAAAAAAAAAAGAAAGGACATAAGAAATTCACAAGGGTTGGTCATGGTGGCATATGCCTGTAATCCCAGCACTTGGGAGGCTGAAGCTGCAGTACACCAGAAGTTCAAGGCCAGCCTGGGGTACATAGTGAGTTCAAGACCTGACCTACATAGTGAGAATCTGTCTCAAAAATTTAAAAGTTCAGGCCAGAGATTTAGCTCAGTGGTTCCAGTGCCTGCCTCACAAGCGCAAGGTCCTGAGTTTGATCCCAGGTAACCACATACAATGCTGGGCATGGTGACTCACACCCACCAGTAATCAGTACCACAAACCACAGTGAAGGTCATGGTGGCTCACGCCTGTAATCCCAGCACTCGGGAGGCAGAGACAGGAAGATCGCTGAGTTCTAGGCTTGCCTGGGCTACATAGTGAGCTCAGAGACAGCCTGAACTACAAAGCGAGACCCTGTCTCAAAAAAAAAAAAAAAGTAAAAAAAAAATTCACAGAGGAAAAAATTAAGAATTAATAAATGAACACACAGCCTCTGATATGTATTGCCAATTCCTTTCTAGAGTATTTGTACACATCCTATTCAGCAAGTAATAGAATCATTTATAAAAACCCAACTTTGCAAATATAATCAGGAGCAATAGTACCCTTGTTTTAATTTTTGTTGGGTTTTGGTTTTTTGGCTGGGTCTCACTGTGCAGCCCTAACTGGCCTCAAACTCATGGTCATCTTCCTGCCTCTGCCTCCCAAGGGCTGGGATTACAGGTGTGCACCGCCATGCTCTCTTTGCTTTAATTTGAAATGCTTTCAGTAATGAAACTGAGTATATTTCATGGTTAATCAACCATTTTTGTTTCCCCTGTGGAAAATGCTATTCATGTCTCTTGCTATTTTTCTATTTAGAATTCTGATACTTTTTTTATCCAAAGGCTGGAAACTGGGGAGTTAGCTCAAGTAGTACTGTGCCCACCCAAAGGCTGGCAGAACTCCTTAATTGGTGTTATCTACCTATGTATTGTTGATTGTTTTTCTTGTTTAAGAGTTCACATTATAGTGTCTAGGGATTTCATTAAAGCAAAATATACAAATTGAGCAAATTATGGTGGCATGCTATAGTGCTAGCTACTCGAGGCTGAGGAAGGAGGATTACTTGAGCCTGGGGTTTGGGCCCAGCCTGGATAACACAGAGGGATGTTATCTCAAACACTTATATGTGCGACATAATTTCAATTAGGTAAGAAACTATATATGCCTGGGAAAGACGACAGAATAGAAAACAATCAGACAAACCATTTTGGGGGAAGATTTGAGGAACTTGTTACTATTTATGCTCCTGATATTTGTTTATTTCATATAAGTAAATTACCACTATATATTCATATACAAATTACTTGTTAAGCACAGGTATTTATAGAAAATGACACTTTTATTTTTTGCAGTACTGGCAATCAAACTCAGGACTTTGCACTTGCCAGGCAGGCACAGCACACCACTGAGCTACACTCTCAGCCCAACACTTACTTTTAAAAAGAAAAATACTTTTGGGTCAAGGATTTAGCTCAGTGGTTCTAGCCTCTGCCTTGCAAGTGCAAGGTCCCAAATTTGATCCCCAGTAACCACATACAACAAGGCATGGTGGCTCATGCCTATAATCCCAGCACTTGTGAGGCTGAGGCAGGAGGGTTGTTGAGTTCAAGGTTTGCCTAGACTACATAGTGAGCTCAGGCCAGCTTGAACTACACAGTGAGACCCTGTCTCACAAATAAATAAATAAATAAATAAAGACTTTTATCATGTTAACTTCAACTGAAAAAATACAAGCTGGCAAATTCAAGGATAGGATAAGGACAGCCAGCTCATCATCAATAAGAGAACAGAGAAAAGCAGATCCACAAGAGAACCACAGAAACATCCCAAAGCCCTCTGTTGGAGGGGCAGACCCTGTAAAGCAAAACCCTCAGGCCTGGGCACTATGAAGAAATTTTATAACAGGCCCAGTCTCCAAAATGGGACAGAAAGTGCTCGGGGCAGATCAGCTCTGCCATGCCTTGTCTACTCTGGTTCCTCCCACCCTCACCCATCTGGTCTCTGATTGGAGACAAACAAGCCACCATGGGATCACGTGACCGACTTAGTCAAGGATTTGCTTTCTGACTCTGTTGGATGTTGAGGGCCTGGAATGTCCCCCAACATCTGCTTTTGCAGTTACTTCCATCAAATAGCCATCCAACACCAAGTATCTGCAACGTGCGGGACACTGATCCATGTTGTGTCCTGTGACTGCTTTTGTTCCTAGGGACTCCATCCTGTGACCTGAAACTGTCTACTGGGGGGTACAACCCAAGGCTCCTACCTACCATTCTGGCTAACACTGACAGCGAAGGTCACCAAAGATTCCCAAAAAGGGCCCCAACAGGTGTCATGCAATGCCCTCATCCCAGCCCCATCAGTGGCCACTAGTACAGCGTGGCAGCTCAGTACTGCTCAGAGGAAAGGTTCATGATCTCAGGAACAGTTCTCAGTGGCATTTGGAACAAGAACATGGAGACCCAGGTACGCAGCCATCCTGCAACAGATCTTGACCTTTCCCAGTCATCCTTTCAAGTACAATACAGTCCTGTCCAGCCCCAGCGGGGAGGAGCCGTAGTAACCACCTCAGCAAACTGGGACGTTTAGGGTCACGGTAGGCCTCAGGCTGAGAGATGAGTGATTTCTACAGACAGAGGAAGGAGAGAAGGCAACCCAGGAAGAGCCATGGCATATGCAAAGGCCCAGAGATCTTTCCCTCCTCTGGGCAGCTTTCTACAGCGTCCCAGGGTGTCACCCTTGCCTGAGCGCTCCAAGAGGAAGTCTCCTGCCATGGAGTATGTCCACAGACCCCACGGGGGGCACTGGGCTCCTCTGACAACACTGGACTCAGCTCTCCTCCCTGGCTCCCACCTGCCGGAACTCAAGCTCAGGTAAAGAACAAAAAGATCTGAGGAGAGAAACACAACAAAGAACACATGGCATAATTATCCTCCTAATTACAATTATTCCAACAAAACCAACCTGCATGTCTCCAAGCCTCTAATTAGAACAATTCTTGTGTTAATAAAGGAACCTTTTATTCAAAAAGCACAGAACCTTTATGAAAGGTTATCTTATTAATTCTAACAAATCTCTGATGAAAAGTAGCCAGTGGGCAGAACCGAGTCAGAAACAAACAATGTTCGAGTAGTACACAGAGCACTCATACGATGGGAATGCTGGGCCAGGCTTGCATTATTACTAGAAAAACAGAAATCTCACCTCTGCCAATCCCTGTTTAGAGGTGGGCTTGGTGACAGTATTCAACAGTGACAGTACAAAGCTAGACAGCCACTGAGTCCTGCCAATGAGCCGCAGGGCAAAAAGGTGAGAGTTGGCTCACTGTGAGCTTCTGTCCTGGCCAAGAAAACGGGCCACCAGGGTTATGGGAGGAAATCTGTGGCAGATGTGAGCGGCTCCCATCAAAAATCATTTTGTATGGAAAGCTCTCTTTCGTGAGCATTTTTATAGGGTGTGATAAAAATTACAGGGAATGTTGCTGCGGTCTGCCATCCAAAAATTTCCATTAGAAATTTTCACTTGTTTCCAATAGGAACATTATGGGATGTTCTCACCCACTTTCTTCACTGGATATGTTACCATGTAATTTCTGGCTCTTCTCTAAGTCAAAATATCACAAAAGTAAACGTTTTAAATTGACTCAGGACAGCAAGGAAGCTGCAATAGCACAACATTAAGACATTCATGAGAGACCACATCAAGAACTGTTTCACAAAATGGCAAGGACAATGGGATAAGTGTATTTGAATTAAAGAGAAATATTTTGAGGGGAATTAATGGCAAGATGCTTCTTTCTATAACAAATCTTTTTTTTTTTTTTTTTTTAGACAAGGTCTGGCTTTGTAGTTCAGGCTGGCCCTCAGCTCACTATGTAGCCCAGGCAAGCCTCGAACTCAGCAATCCTCCTGCCTCTGCCTCCCCAGTGCCGGGATTACAAATCGTGAGCCACCACGACTGGCACTGTGGTATGTGGTATTGATTGCTGATGGGTGTGAGTCACCACGCCCAGCACTGTATGTGGTTACCGGGATCAAACTCAGGGCCTTGGGCTTGCAAGGCAGGCACTGGAACCACTGAGCTAAATCTCTGGCCCTCTATAACAAATTTTTTAAAATGTAAGTATTCGGGCCAAGGATTTAGCCCTGGTGTGGTGGCTCAGCCCTGTAATCCCAGCACTTGGGAGACAGAGGCAGGAGATTGCTAAATTCGAGGTTTGCCTGGGCAACATACTGAGCTTAGGGCCGGCCTGAACTATAAAGTGAGATGCTGTCTCAAAAAAAAAAAAAAAACTAAACATTCACTGCATTGGTAGATCACACTTCATATTGATAGGTGCCATGGTATTGTCTATTTTCTGTTACTATAATGAATTATCTAAGTTCGAGTACTTTATTAAAAAAAAAAAGAGGTTGGTTTAGCTCCACAGCTTTAAAGGCTGAAAGCTCCAATAGCACAGAGCCTGCTCCCTAAATCCTCACAGTAGATGGTAGAGTGCCTGTGGGAGCGGGAACATACAGCAGATAGGAAGCCAGCTCAGCCAGTGAGGAGAGGTCAAGGTTTTTTTTTTTTAGACAGGGTCTCACTTTATAGTTCAGGCTGGCCTTGAGAGCACTGAGTAGCCCAGGCAAGCCTCAAACTCAGCAATTCTCCTGCCTCTGCCTCCTGAGTGCTGGGATTATAGGTGTGAGTCACCACACCCGGTATTGTTGTATGTAGTTACCAGGGATGGAACCAGGGACTTTGTGCTTACTAGGCAGGTGCTGGAACCACTGAGCTAAATCTCTGACCCAGGCCAGCCTTTTTCTCAAAACCCTCCTCTCAGGAAAAACCTAATTCTTGAAAATACCTTCCTAAGGGCACACCCCCTGACCCAACAACCTCTCACTAGGCTCCACCTCTTAAAGGTCCCACCACCTCTGATATCACTGTCCTGGGGATCAAGTGTCCAACACGTGAATCTTTGGGGAACACACTGAAACCAAAACTAAAGCACAGCAGACACTTAGCTCACTCACTGCTCCTGCCATGTTCCTGGGTCACACATGACACCCCTTTACATATGGGAGAATAATGGATATAGTAAACTTATCTCTTTTTAATTATGATAAATATACATTTAAAACATGGATGAAATATGAGGGTTTCCACGGTGGTAGAGAGAGGGGTGAGCAGGCAAAGCACGAAGGAAATACCCTGCATGGTACATTATGGTGGTCGATCATTCTCCGCCCATTCAGAGTGAGTCCTGGTGACGCCACAGACTCCAAATGATGACAGGTTTCCACACATCCACCAAGCATGACCCCAGCTCAGGGTGGTGAGGCTGATCACCATGGGAGAGGCTGGCATGGGGCACGGTATAGGACAACTAAGCACTTTCAGTCTTGTTAAGAACATGAAACTACTGTAAAGAAGTTAAGACTTTAAGAAAATGTGACCCCCTTAGACATTTTTCTATACTGTTCAAGAGTATTAAAAACCACACTATCGGGCAGTCAATCTCTGGAACATTTGTGTCTTGTAAAACCAAACCTCTGTACTTATTAACTCCCCCTTCCCTCTACGCCGCCCCTCTGCTGGCACCCAGGACATAGAAACTCTCCTCCAGGAGAAAGCATCCCAGAATCTTCATCCTCAGGATTTTGGAGGCAGGACCAGCCCAGCTCTGACTCTCACACAGCTAGACAGCTTTATTCTGGACGAGCCCTGGCCAACATTAAATGTAGCCATCACTCATCGACACCAGCAAGTTCTGTGCCCCAGAAGGACACTGTGCTGGGCTCCAGACCTGTCATCACCAAACTCCCTACACTCCCCATAAGATCACTGTTACACTGATTTACCCAATTTAACAAACCAGGGGACTGAGACCCAGAGATACTCAACAGTTTGCTCAAAGTCACAGGACTTCTTCAAGATCACCCAGTTAACAAATAATAAAAACCTTTGGAAAGTACTTCCTACCTGCAAGTCAGGAGCTCAGACCTGGCTGGCCTTCACTCCCCCATTCCTCTGGGTCCTGTGAGGCAGGCTCCACAGTTATCACTCCTGTTTCACAGAGTAGGAGTCTCAGGCACAGAGCTGCTGCCCGTGCCCCTAACCGCTGTGCTCTACCTCCTCCCTTGAATACATGTTTCCCCTGGCATGGTCTGCTGCTCTGAAAAAGAACAGGGGTGGGGTGGGTCTTGAGTTTCCAATGAGCATACACATTATCTGTTGTTTACAATGGATTCCGGGGAACCCTGATATATTCCAGTTTCCATGGAGCTATAGGAAGGGGAATTTAGGAGTTGAAAGAACGAGTCAGAGCAATATCAGGGTATCAAAAGCTGGGATTTGTCACTTATTGGCTGTGGGACCATGGGCAGGACCCTTGACTTACAGCTCAATAAAAGGGAGCAAATGGATACCAGTAATCCCTACTATAGGAGGACCCTAAGTTCAATTTGAGGCCCTACCTCAAAATTTTAAAAATAAAAATGAAAAGGGCTGGGGATGTAACTCAGTGGCAGAGTAGTATAAGGCCACTGTCTGAAGATCCCTGGAGGTGGCTGGACTCCAGATGGTGCTGTTCAGACTTGCCTGGGCACCACCTAAGCCTGATGCCTATGCCTCCCCCAGGGACACTGACTCAGTAGCTGGCCGGACCTGGGGAAGCACAGGTTCTTCAAGCTCCCACAAGGTGATTCTGATGTGCAGCTGGAGGATCTCTGCACGACACCATTTCCTCTAAAATGAAAAATGTGTGACAGATTGCCTAGGGGGTCCTGTCCCACGGGACACTGCTTACTGGGGTAGGACTTGAGAGTCTGCATTTTCGCCCAACAGGTCCAAGGGCCATGCTAAGTAGCAGTACAAGGGTCCTCAAAGTGGGCTCCATGGGTCCACAGCAGCAGCATCACCTGAGAGCTCATCAGAAATTCATATTGCTGGAGCCCAACCCAGACCAAAGCCCCACATCTTTCTACCACATGACACCGGTCTACTCAACGCTGTACTGACTTCCTACATGACCAGAATTGGACCCTCAGGGGCCAGGGGCCAGGCATCTGTGTTCATACCAGCCTCACTGGATTCTCGAGGCGGTTTTGAGATCGTCTGCATAGCAGGAACAGGTGCTCCTCCGGCTGTGGCTACTGGGACGATAAGAATGGTACACTAATGACAGCAATCACATCGGCAAGGGCTGGCCACTCTCCACATGGACAGACATCAGCTCCATGTGCTTTCTGTTTCCCTGGAGCCGGACCACTTCAGGACAGAGCGGTCCCCTCATTTTTTCCTCTTGTTTTGCTCATTCCCACCTCTTACAGGGACATACATGGCCCCTGGTGTGGACACCCCAGCCATGGACTGGGACTCGGGAGGGTCAAGGTCACCCTGGCTCCCTTGCCTATCAGCCATAGGGCCTCAGGGCAACAGCCCCTCCATGGACTCTGTCCCCTCATGTGTAAAGAGGGGGTCTGGGCTACATGATTTTGGGGTCTCAACCAGGCAAGACATTCTGTGATTCCTTGATCCTACTAAGGAAAGACACTGGGCAGGGCTCCTGCCAAAGAAAATGGCCAAGAGCTACAGCCAAGAGGTTCAGAGTCTTCTGGCCTTTTGATGCGGGCAAGGATCTGAGGGCCAGAAGTCTGCGGCCTCTGCCACACCCAAAGCCACACAGTTCCAAAGCTCAGGGTCTTCCATCATATGACACCAGTCTGCCCAATGATGCGCTGCCTCCTAGCAGGGCCAGAAGACAGTCTTGAAAAAGAAGTAAAACACAATAGATCAGCTGGGTATGACAGTGCACATCTAGATCCCAGCACTCAGGAGGCTGAGGCAAGAGGGTTGGTGCAAGTTCAAAGACAGCCTGAACTATATATAGAGACCCTGTCTCCAAAAGAAAACAAATAATAGCTCATTCTTAGATGACACTTACTGCACGTCTGAAACGTTTCTAAGCACTTTACACCTCCTCCCGACCACCCCATGAGGTAGGTACCATTATTTAGCACTGGAGAAACTGAGGCATAGTGGGTGAATGGAGGCTAGGCTCTATGAAAGAGAGAGTTCAGTTTACAGGGAAGGATGTGGAGTTCAGTGAGGGAAACAGCAGAGGACCCAGCTGGGTGGCAAAAGGCTCTCGTTTTTTTCTGGAGGCTGACTTCAGAAACACAGACTTTTCTGCAACACTAAGATGCAAACTAAGATCTGTCCCTGCTGAGAAGAGCCAGCACCATTTCAGGGGGACAAACTCCCAGCATTTCCAGGACACCCAAAGGCTAAGTTAGTACCCTAGTGAAAGAGAAAAAAAACTAAACACCGCCAATGTGCTCTGTTCGGCCTCCAGAAACACAGACCTCCAGTCTCCGAAATGCCTATTGCTTTCCAAAGTGGACCCCACAGGACGCAAAGAACAAGCAAAACACAAATCAGAGTCATCACAGAACCTCAGAGTGTGTCCCCTGCATAACCCGCCATGCTGTGAACAGTTATTTGCGCACAGTATTTACAGAGCTACTCGCTGGAGAAGGCCGCAGACAAAGCAAGCAGGACTTGCTCCTCCAAAGGCCTGGGCCTGGGAAGGGAAGGGACTCAGGAGGAAGCAGTGAAGACTGCACAAGCCCAGAAGGCCCCAGCGCAGCAGTTATCCTGGGCATGGAAGGGAGTTAAGGAGAGAAGGACAGAAATGTATGTCTGGAAGGTACAACTTCTGGGATGGGGACATCACTTGATTTGAATATGTCAGATGGTTGGGTTTTTTCCTTTTCTTAATTTAAAGATGTCTGTGATACATGAGATTTTCATAAGCATATATGGCTTCTCATAAATCTACTCAGGCTAAGGAAAGCAGCAGCCTGACTTCCAGCTACCCCAGGAATGTACTACCTTGATTGCCAAAGCTGGGTTTGCAGAATCATGTTTGTGGCACTTGAGGCAGAAGCTGATACCAACCTGGGTGAAGCTCAAGAGGGGCTATTGTGGGGCCGGAGGGTTAGCTCAGTGGTTCCGGCACCTGCCTCGCAAGCGCAAGGACCTGAGTTCGATCCCCGGTTACCGCATATAATGCTGGGCGTGGTGGCTCACGCCTGTAATCCCAGCACTCGGGAGGCAGAGACAGGAGGATTGCTGAGTTCGCGGCGGCTTGCCTGGGCACCATAGTGAGCTCAGGGCCAGCCTG
>PVIC010038738.1:0-17448 GCA_004025085.1 Thryonomys swinderianus
CTTCATGTTTAACAAGGGTGTGACCTTCTGCTCTCCATGTCTAGCCTCATCCACCCCCAGTGACTCCTGAGCGCCACGAAGCCCAAAGCTAGACGCTCGGCCCGGCCTCCCACAACTAAGTGACCCAGCAAAGAGTCCGACAATAAGCCATGATCTTCTGACACCAGTGTCCCCTTTCTTAATTAAATAGCCACTTTGGTTTTCTCACTGGGACTTTTAAAACGTAGCTAGAGTCCAGGCGAGCTAGGAGCTCACAGCAGAAGGCAGGTCAACATGGTTACTCCTGGACATACTGAGACAGACTCCAGAGGCACGGTTAACATGACTTTCCTTTGTACTTTTCTCAGTGTAAAGGCACTATGGGAACAGAAGAGTAATTTAAAAGGCATTTCCTTAAAATTGGGACAAGCCAACAGCAGAAAGAACCCCATTAATAAAGCAAAGAAAAACTTTAAAAAATTTTAAGGGTACCTGAAAGCATTAGAAAGGTAGGAACTCATATATGAGGCTCACAATAGTACAACTGGGGAATGTGCACACGATCAGCAAGCCCTTTCACCTCTATTATCCATTCCTGTGTGGAAACTCTTTCAAGCCTCAGTGAGCTCTCATTTAGGATATCCGCATAGTCAGAACCTCGTGCTTTGATCACATATTCCTGCGTGCTCCCAAAATAAAGTTCTAAGATTTAGACGGTTTTCACAGGGAAGTTTTCTGTTCTGTTAAAGGATGTAAGTTGGCTCTCTCCAGCCCTTTTCTGGCTCTTTAATCCTCTTGATGGACAGAGAAAAAGAAAGGAGTATGTTCCAGGTGTAAAGATACAGTGACAACCATGATTAAATTAATTCTAGGTCAAATTTCAAATTTCATTGGCCCTCTTCCCAGTACAAGGTAAAAGAAAAATGTGTTAAATTTCACAACTTTTATCAAAGCCTACCTGTCAGAAGATTACCTATTTCTCATTCTGGCTTGTGTAGAACTTTTAGGTTTTCCAATAGTCAACTTCAAAAAGAAGGCAAGAGTTCACCCATGAGAGGAAAGAAAGGAGTGTTCTTTTCCACTAATCCTCTGGAAAGGTTTCCCGAATTAATCATTTCTGAGCCATCATTTTTTGCTGGGCTTGTGTTATTTTAAGACTTTATCATTTACTATTTTTTTAAATTCTAGGAGATAAAGGACATAAATACCAAGAATTCTGATCTTTGGGAAGCCTACACTTCCATTTTTCCCTTCTAATCACTGAACTGCAGAGCAAGGTAAGAAGGTAAATAGAAGCAGAGACAACTTATTTGTGCCCCTACTTTTTAACTGGCTCAGCCTCAAGTTCTCAAATTAGCAAAGGTGTCCTGTATAAAAAGAATACCCAGCCCCATCCACATTTTAATGAAAAACAGGAAAGTCTACTTCTCGTGCTTCCAAAATTTCTCACAGATTACTATTAGTTGATAATGAAATACAGGCAGTAAGAACAAAAACCCCAACTCCCTCAACTGAAACAAGAAGTCTGAGAGCAGATCAGCCCAAACATCCTCCTAGAAACTGTAGAATATTTACAAATTTCAACAGAAGCTATGGTACCTGGCTTAATACCTCAGAAATTACTAACTCCAGGTGGTTCACGCTCTGTACTCCTTTTGTGAGGTCATTTCTTTGTGGAACTAACGTTTTAGTGAATAATATAACAAGAAAGCCAAGGCTAAAAGTCCATGTAGAACAGGAAACAAGGGTGACCACACTTAATTTCATCCAAGGTTGGATGCACTGATCCAGTGATCAGCAGGCAGACATACATTAACACAGGTAATTATGGTTAGGAATGCAATAAAGGTAGTTTTATTTTTTTCTTGGAATTATTCGTCTTAGTTTTCAGGCAGCTACTGAGCTGTTAGGAATACTTATTAGGTTATCTGGACCTAGGTAGTAAGGGAACTTGTGAATACTTCTTTTGACCTAAGGATGTCATGAAAAACAGAAAACTTGGGAATATGTGTTAGACTCAAGAGACTCTCGTTTCAAACCGGACCCTTCCCTGCGCGGCTAGCTTCAGATCTCCCAAGTCGCCTGCAGAAGTCCTGTGACCTGAGGGGAACCCGTCATCTGCCCGGAGGACCCTCACCCTTCCGAGGGGTTAGAGCAACGGCTGCAAAGATAGAGCACACATAAATCAGCCTTCTCTTGCCTCAGTTTCCTCAATTACAAAAGGGAGAAAATGTCTCCCTCTCAGGATTACTGTGAAGACTTGATGACAACCAAAGGCATTTCAAACTCAAAGAATATCTGAAATGCTTGGCACGCAGGAAACGCTCGGTAACGTCAGGATTACGTTATTTTCGCTCCCGTCTGGAGCACGATCACTAGGGTCAGGGAAGCAGGCGCGTCTGGTCAGGGCTGGTGTGACACTCCGGCGGCCTGCGGAAGGGACGGGCGGAAACCAGGCGGGCGCAACCGAAGGCCGCGAGGCCGGGCGGCCAGGCGCGGGCTGCGCGCTCGGTCGGGTCGGCGGCGCCCGGCCCCGGCGGTGGGAGGCGGCCCGGCCCTCCCGCGGCTCCGCCCCCGCCCCAGCCTCGGCGGCCCACCTGCAGCAGCTCCCGGCAGAAGGCGCGCACCGAGCGCAGCGAGGCCAGGTCCAGCTCCCTGACGACCAGCTCGCCCGGCCCGGCCCCGGCCCCGGCCTCCGCCCCGCCGAGCTCGCGGCGCAGCTGGCCGGCCGCCTCCTCGGCGCGTGCGCGGTCGCGGCAGCCCATGATCACCCGCGCGCCCAGGCGCAGCAGCTCGGCGGCCGTGGCGCGGCCCAGGCCGCTGTTGGCGCCGGTGATCAGCACGGTCTTCCCGCGCATGAGGCTGGCGTCCCCGCCTCCGCGTGGCCGCTGCGACCCGCGGCCCACAAACCGCCGAGTGGCCAGCCAGAGCGCCCCGCCCAGGGCGGCCAGGAGCGCCGCCGCGGTGGCCACGGCCATCGCCTTCCGGGCCGCCACCCTGCGGACTTCGCGAGGTTCCGGAGCCGGGCGAGGAGCGCGGGGGACTCTGGGGCGGTCGGCGATGCGCGCGCGGCCTGCTGGGGTTTGTAGTCTGGCCCCAGTGTCCCTGGCGAGGACCAGCGCCCTCCAGGGAAACACCTGCGCTGCAGCTGGATCAGCAAGCGGCACCTGCTGCAGTCGCGTGGAGGAGGCCTTCCCTGTTGACTCATCTCTTCCTAGGCTGAAGCTCAAAGGCCGCCCTCCTAGGTTCTGTGCACTCTCACTTTCTGGAGAAAGGTGTCTACCCAACTGAATTCTGAGGAGGAGTCTCCTTTCGTTCCATACGTGAAACTGCATAGTTCAGTTACGAGACTGAGGGAAATGGAATGCGCCATGGACCTCAAACTTCAGTTCGTATCAGAATCTCCTGGAGGGCTTGTGGGACAGAAGGCAACGAAGTCAGGGCCAAAGCAGGCTCCTGAGTAAGTAGGTGTGGGCGGGGTGGCGAATTTGCAGCTCCTACATGCAGCTTCCCGGTGCCCCTGCTGCACTGCGCTCTACAGTTTCACGACCGCTGAAGAAGATACAACGGCCGTGGTCCCTACAGAAAAAGCTATCCTCGTAGGATCTTATTTGACAGTGGAAGAATACAGTTCTAGAAGTGTCGTGACGTGATATATTTTGGACTGGTTTACTTCAAGTTAGTGAAGAGAATAAAAGCTGTGTGTCCATTCCGGTCTTCTTTTCTCCAGAGCCAGGGGTGGGGATATCTGTGCAGGTTAGGGAGAAATGAAGGCGCAGTACAGAGAACAATAGATGTTATAGAGACAGGAGGAGAAAATACATTTTTAGGTCTGCGTTTCAGCTATGTAGCTTACGCGTTGAACTTAATGGGACTAACTTGCTCCGGACTGGTCCAACCCCATACCTCTATTTGGAAGGCAAACACTGCTTTTGAAGTACAATCTGAATTTGAATCTTGGGTCCTACAATGTACTAGCTCCACATTCCTAGACAGGCTACTAAATAATCTTCAATCTTAACTTCTTCAGTTAAAAAGGATATTAATAATAATTTTATGTTAAAAATTTAATTTAAAAAATGAAGTAAAATTTACTATCATACTGTGCCTAGCATAGGGTATATTATGGTCAATAAGCAAGATTTGTTAAACATAAAACATAAATTGCAACAAAATGATAGTGAAAAGCCAAAATACTACACTTTACATCACAAGGTGTTTGGTTCTATTTTTTTTTTCTTTTACTTTTTTACCAGGTAAGCATTGGGTCAACGTATAGGCTCAAAGCAGAGACTTCAAATATGAAGGCCTGTGGTCCATAGACAATTAACCCACCAAGAAAGTTTGAAGACCCCCTCTCGGGAGGCTCTGTAAGGTCATTTTAGCAGGTGCCCATAGGAAAAATTAGCTGGTTCATTTCCAAATGAGCAGTGTCCAAATCCAGGTGAAGTGATATTGTCATTCCGACTGGGCCAAAGGGTTGGTCATTAAAGAAAACAAAATAAAACACTAGTTTGCAAGACTAGGCTTAGCCATACCGTTCACCTGGGAAGACCACCCTTCAAGACACTGATGGCTAATAGCTCATCCCATCTGCCTCCAAAGAGGAGCCATGGTTTGTGAAACAAGGCAAGCCTCTGCATCTGCGCGGAAAGCACTCAAGTATTCCGATTCCGAACACCCCAGAGACACATCATAATGACTTAGGCAGAAACTGGTGCAATGGTGTGCCACAGCATTGACTGCTTGAAGAGAAGTAGCTTGATGGTAACTTGAGAATTCGAAATATTTTCAAAGAAGGAAGAGAAAACCTTTCCAAACGAGCTAAGTTCTGAGGCCCAATTTTCTGAAATACCCGATCACCCTAGATACGGTCTGTTGTGTGGAACCGCCGTGTTCCTGCGCTCCCTCTATCCCTAAGTGTGGCACTTCTGACTGACGCCGTAAGGTGCATGGGCTGTGGTGGCGCCGAGTTTCTGTGCCCCTTCAACGTGGAACATTTGGTCATCAAAGAAGATGCGGGGTCGGATTTTCACCAGGATGGGGCCTTTGGGGGCTCCAGCAAGGAAAAGAGCTTCATCTATCTCTAGGCCCCGTCGGCAAAGGGTCTTCAGCACACGAGCGCCTGAACTGGCTGCACTTCTGGCTGTAACCAGGTAGGTCCTGATGGGACAGAGTAACCTTTCACCCTTGGCATAAAACTTCTTCTGCAGTCGGCCTAAAATCTTCCAGAAAGCCTTTCAGGGGACCCTGTAAAAGGGACATATGTTACATCTGTGAGCCAGTCAAGGAAGGGAAGTGACCACAGAAAATCAAGAGGCTTTAAGAACTTAATGAATATGGAATTCTGCATGGCATAGAGTCTGACATGGCTGACAGCACAATGCTGGGTTTATGTGACCCTATTTATTGCTATACAACCATCCTTGCATTCCTGGACTGAACCTAAAATGGTCATGTAATTTATCACCTAACCCAAGATAGTTAACTAGCGCTGGCCATACATGATATCAAAGTAGGTGGTAGGAATCCTGAAATGTTGTTTGAATGATCCTGAAGAAACTTGATGACACTAGGACCTCAGAACTAATTAAAAGTATCCCTCTTCTCAAGGTGATCCCAGAGCATGAAGTCAGGCATGTAAAAAGTAGATCGGAACATAACAAAGGCCACACGGTGTGAGCTGCGAAAGCCTCGGTGTCCGGGCTTCCGGGTGAAAGGCTGTATCTCTGAACAGGCTGTGCTCAGTGGGTTAATCCGCAGAACTCAGGTTTGAACAGGTGGCTCGGGAGGCTTCAGCCTCACTGGGCAGAGAGCAGGAAGGGACAGACATGCGAAGAATGCGTGTCTTTCAAACAATACTGTGACAAGTATCAGGTGACACACAGCTCTGCTCAAACTTCTGTACACATTTTCTGCTTTTACTTCACAACACTATGGTGCTGTATTTTTTAAATGTAATATCTTTGAAAGTACAATTCTGTAAGATGCCAGACTTAGCACAGTAAAAAATCAAAATAGAGTAGCTTGTAATCCAGCTTATTTACAAATATGCTCCACTGAAACCCAGAAATAAAGCGTGCACAATTTAAAGGTGATTTTGATTCCACATATCCAAAAGACTGGGTCTGTCTCTTAGAAAAAAGGATAATTGTGCCCCAAATAACAAGTAAGCCACTTCACAGCAGGAAAAACAACTAGGAAAACGTAAGGCGATGGTGGAAATGCCCTGGTGATAAAAGCAGTCGCATTCGCCATGTAGAGGAGTCAGAGGCTCCATGGCACGAGGGAGGCTTTGCTGAGTGGGAGGATCAGCCCTTACGGGTGGAAGGGGCAGTGAAAGCCTTTCAACCCTTACCATGGAACCGCGGTGAGCAGGAAGTTTGATCACCCAGAGAAAGCCTCAGGTTGACAGCTCCTTGAAGTCAAGTTCAGAAGTGAAAAACATAAAACAGAGGAATATATTGCAGGACCTGGGATTAAGACTTTGAAACTCACACTTGACAAGTTAAAACCAGAGCTTTGAGCCCAACTGTGTGCCGAAGTTAAAATGAACATGGCCTTTCTTGTTCTGACATAGGCAAATAAACATTCCTCACGCAGAAGGGTGTCAGTATCAAAGACGCTGCACTGCCCAGGCCACAGTTAGCAAAATAACATGGCTTCTCTCTCCAAGCTGCAGGCTGTCTTCCACATGGTATTTATTTTACTTACCGTAGTGATTGACGCTGTTTATAAGCCTCACTCCCACTTGGGCATGGTTATTAGTCATCAGTACAATATCAAATAAGTCCTGTTCATCAGGATACAGCTCACGGAGTCTGGCATTGACATGCTGCAGGGCCTGCAGGTGACAAGCGGCGCGGGTGTCGGGCGGGGCACGTGGGCACGGGGAGGCCAGGGAACGAGCCCTTCCTGGCACAGAGTCGGGGGCGGGAGTCCAGGGCGAGGCCGCGGCTCCTTGCCCGCGGCCTGCACCACCGCTGCCGTCCGGCTCCCCCGGAGCTCGGCTCACCGCGCAGGGCCTGTTTAAAGGCTTCGCAGCCCCCAGCTCACTGGGGTCCCCTCTGGGAGACAGGACGAGAGAAGAACCCGGCTAACCCTTTCATGCGGTGCGTTTCCATTTAGACAGCCCACCTTTACCGATCACCTAATGATCACTTTTACTGTTGAAAACACAAACGCTCTCAGGAATTTACACGTAGTTCTCCCACAGGCCACCCCGTCAAGGTCTGCACCGTCCCAGTGTTACGGGCAAAGGCGTTGCAGAAGGGAGCACTTTGCCTGTTTTAAAACATTGGTTTTTAAAATTGGTTTGCGGTTTCCTCCCCAGCTACCACCGCGTCCCGCCCACGACTTGTGGAGGTGCCATTCATTTTCGCGTGGTTATGACGTTGCTAGGTAACCACTGTATATCAGGTAGGGCCGGTTCCAAGTGCCACACATTTCAGACCACAGCCGTGTCCCTCAGTGCCAGCTTGGTTTCCTCGATCTGCTACCAAGTGAACTCCATGCAGTTTTACAGAGGTTTATTTTTACTGCTTGGCCTGGTAACCTCATGGCTGCCCTGTGCACCCGTTCAGGTGAGGGGGCAGAGGTTTCCGTTCAGGACTGGGGACCACGGTTCCCCTTAGGGAGGCCTGCACCCCAAACCTAACCCTTCCTGAGCAGTCCACATGAAAACCCAGCGAGCTGGCCCCCTGGGAGGGCCAGGAAGGGTCAGCGCCACCTTGGAGCGGGCAGAGGAGGGGCCGCCGTGCCCAGGGCTGGGCCAGGCCTTTCCGGGCGCCGAGGGCCGCGTACCTTGACGCAGTGCGAGGCGGGGCCGGGGTCAGCACCACGTTCTCGTCGCTGAGCTGGTACTCCATGCCCTTCTCCAGGCCCCTCCTCGCAGATGCGCCAGTCGTCCACCATGTTGAACAGGGCGCGGGAGGAGACGGCGATGGTGATGGCGTGCCTGGGCTTGGGCTGCGGAGGGCCGCAGAGGGGACCGTCAGAGGACCGGGCTCCCGGGCCGGGGCTGCGGGCTGCGGGGTGCCCGCGGGCGCTCACCGGCCCGGGGCGCGCGTGGCCCTGGATCTTCTCCTACAGCGACTGCCCCGAGGCCCAGTGGGCCTCCTCGTCGTCCTCGGGCTCCTCCGCCCGCGACGCCCTCTGCGCGCGCGGCTGCGTCTCCGTCGGGCAGTCCGGGTCCAGCGGGTCGCGGCTGAGCGTCTCTCGGGGGGCATCTGGCGCGGCGGGTCGCTGGCCCAGCTCTCGGGGCCGCCGTGCACCCCGCTCCGCGGCGGGCTGCTGTCGCGGTCCCCGGGGCCGGCGGACGGCGAGAGGGACGGCGTGGCCGCCGGGGAGGGCGCGGGGCTGCTGGGCACTGGCGGCGAGGCTTGCGGGGACGACGCGGGCGGCGGCGACTGCTCGGGCCGGCTGGGGGAGGCGGACGGCGCGCGCGAGGCGGCGGGGCTGGCGGGTGCTGGCGAGAGAAGGGCGCGGGTTCGAGGCCGCAGGGCCGGGTGGGGCCGGGTGGGGCCGGGAGGAGGCTGCGCCGAGTCCCCGTACGCTCAGGCCTGCGCCTTCCCGGGCCCGGGGCGTCTCCCGGGCTCGCAGGAGCCGCTCTCCGGGCAGGACCTGCACCGACGTGTTCGCGCGCCCGGTTTCGGGGCATGTCAGGGTCGCTCCGAAGAGAAACGCTTTGTGAGCTTATGCGGCGCGCCTGAGCGAGCGCCTGGGGCCGGCCCGCCCCTCCCGTCCGTCCTCCCGTCCGCGCGTCCGAGGCCCATCCTTGCATGGGGAGGACGGAGCCCGAGCCCTCGGCCCCACCTGGGCACTGCTCTTCCGACCCGGGCTCGTCCGCGGACGGGGCCTGGCGGACGGCTGCGTGCTGCTCTGGACGAGTAGCTGCGCCCGAGGGAGCCGCGAGCGGTCGCCTTTGGCAGTGATATTTCCTGCAACTCCTGCCGGAGAGAGGGCCCCGGGCCGTGGCCCCGGGCCGCGCCGTCCCTGCGGTGGCCGGCCCGGTGCGGGGCTCTGGCCTCCGGGGTCCCCGACTCAGCCTCAGCCCCGCGTCCTGCCCGCGGCCGGCCGGGTCCGAACTCCCCCGTGAGGCGGCAGCGCGGGACCCCTGGGGAGCCCCCAGGGCCGACGGCGGACGTGGGGCTGGGACCTCGGAAGCCGCGAGAGCGGGCGCCTGCTGGGCCGCGTCCGGGCGCCGGGCGAGCCGCACCAGAGACGGGGCCTTCCGCGAGGAAGAGGGCGCTGGTGCCCGCGGCGCCCTCCCGGCTGCGTGCCGCCTCCGCCCGCCCCGATGGCGACGGTCTGCCGGCCCTGCTCCCAGGCACGCACGTGCGGACAGGAAGCCTGCTGCGCGGCAAGGCCAGCCCCCCGGCCGCGCAGAGGCAGTGTCCGCACGACGCGTGACACCGCGCGGGGCAACATCTCAGCGAGTGACTCGAGTTGCCTGCGAGCCTCATCTGAAAGACTGTGCAGAAAACGGCGAGCGCGGCCGGGGCCCGCAGCCCCGGGGCCCGGGAGGGCGGGTCCGTGCCACGCCTGCGCTGTGCCCGGCCGGAGCCCCCCGGCCAGCGGCTCCCTGAGTGTGTCCTGCGCCTCGCTGTGCTGCGACCCCGCTTCCCTCCGCGGCCCCTTCCCGCCGCCCCGGCTGGGTGCTCACCTGCGCGCTCGGAAGGACCCATTTCTCGGAGTCCCGGCTCTTTTCTGAGTCTAGACTCTCTTTGGAGTACCTCGTCCCGGGCTCATTCTTAATGTGGAAACAGAGCATGTTTATTCATTTTTATTTTTGAGACAGGGTCTCGCTTTGCAGTTCAGCCTGCCCTGAGCTCACTATGTACTCCAGGCAAGCCTTGAACTCAGCAATCCTCCTGCCTCTGCCTCCCGAGTGCTGGGATTACAGGCATGAGCCACCACACCCGGCACTGTGGTATGTGGTATTGATGGCTGGTGGGCGTGAGTCACCACGCCCGGCATTGTATGTGGTTACCGGGGATCGAACTCAGGACCTTGCGCTTGCAAGGCAGGCGCCGGAACCACTGAGCTAAATCTCCAGCCCCACACAAGTACATTTTTATATGAGTTCGTCAGTGTGTAGGTTCACAGTAGGAGGCACTTAGCATTTAGAAATGGTAACGTGGAAGGATCTCCCACGGCTCCGAGTGACATGGCTTTAAGAATGCAGTTGTTTACACAGCACAGCTTTCTTTTTCTGCTCCTCTGAAGAGCGCTACTTAGGCAGCTCTTGTCAGATCGAAGCTCTTCCTGTTTCTTGGCGATCATGGGTCGTGGCCCTGTGTACCTGCACCTCACCAGACTGCTCTGACTTTATGAAACAAGAACCTTAATCCTGTACAGACTAGCGGCAAATGTGTCTTTTGTTCTTGTGGTCAAATTACACTCAGTGTGCAGAGCAAAGAGGGATTTTTGTTCCTGACGGACTAGAGGGGAAACTGGGCAGGAGGTGGGCGCAGGCTCACCTTACGGGAACCTGCCCGGGGTTTTCCGCTCAGTGGAGCACACTGTGTTCTTGCTGCCGGTTCAGCAGCACCAGAGGGACTGAGGTCAGCGTTGCTGGTTAGTTTTAGGCTATTGGAACAGGTAAGGCCTCAAATCCTCCCTGCTTCTGGATCTAAGTATCTAAACCTATGCTCTTTAGTTCCCTGGTGGCCAGGCCAGGACGTGGTGGCGAACCTTTCAGAGATGAGGGCCCACACTGCAACTCCAGCCGCTTACTTGTCGCTAAGAGCTGACAGTGCAGGGAGGCCTGGCTACTGCAGTGTTAGTTCAGAAGAGAACGACGCGTGCATTGGATCTTTAGTCCTAAAAAACCCCACAACAGTGTGCCACGTGTGCCCCAGGCTGGTCGGCACCGGAGCGGGTTTCCTGGTGTGTTCCCGCCTGCCCTGACCTTGCACTGTCCTCCTCAGGCTCAGCGACAGGGCTGCCGAGTGCCCCTCCCTGCCTGGAGGCGCCTCTGGCAGCTGTGTGGCGCGGATACCCTGGGAGTTACACGCTCCCGTTTCCGGTGTCTTTTGCATGAATTTTGCTGCACACCGAGTTGTACTGTGTTTATGTCTCCTCGAGTACTTTAATCTATTTCCCCACTACTTTAGCTCCTTGTCTGCTCCTGCTGTTTTCCTCTCTGTGTGACATTACCTGAAGTATTATCAGTACCTGCGGGAGATTCCCAGAGGTGAAGGAGAGTCTGGTATTTACGTGTCCCCAACTCCTCAAAAGGATTCTAGGGTGTTCAGTTGCCTGACCTTCTTCTTCTGCCTCAGAGATGTTTGGCTCATTTTTGTAAGTGCGGAAATCTTTTGTGGTGACGCAGATTTTCATCTTCCCCGCCCCATTTCCTGTTCTTGCCCGCTGAGCCCAGCGCCCCCTCTGGAACATCAAATTGTGACATCACTAGCGATTCCAAAGTGCGGGACAGACTCGGGCGGCTCATCTGCTTTGTTTCTCACGGAGTGTTGCTTCGTACCTGAGCCCGTTCTCATAGCGGTGAGCTGCGTTTTTAGGAATTAATGTCCAAACATTGTTCGAATGCGTGACGGGTGACTGTGTGTTTTGCCGCTTCCTTCTTTCTGCGTCTTTGGCAGAATTACTGTCACTCGTCATTTCTGCCACATTTGGGCACGTGTTTTCTGGTCCTGCCAAGGTGAAGGGCACACTCGTGGTGTACCCAAGCCTCGTCACCGTTCGGTCTTCTGCACGTCGGAAGACCAGTCGTGGCAGCTGAGTTTTTGTTCTAGGTGTGGGGTGTGGAACTGCACTTTAACGTTTAAACTTTCCTTCACTCTGATGAGGAAAGGCCCTGTGGAAGCTCTGTCCTGGGACTGAACCAGACAGAGCAACCAGGATGCGGTTGCTCTGACATTGGGCACGCTTCCGCTCCTCAGCCCGCCTCCAGCTCTTACAAGGCCCAGGAACACTCCGCATTTCACTCTTCAGGCTTTCTCTTAACCCGAGCGGCAGGGCTGAGGCGTGTTTCCGGCACCCTGCTTCGGAGGAGCTGTTGGTGACCTAATGTGAATAGAAAGAGTTCTGCAAAGGAGAGCTTAGTTCTTACCTAGCAAAACGTGTAGAGTCCAGGTCAGACTGCCTACGTTTGAATCCTTTGCCGTGTCTGAGACCTTGGGAAACATTTTCCTTTTTCCTAAATCTTAATTGCCTCAATTTTAAAATGGAATAATTATGGCACAAACATCAAAATTTATGATTTTGGAATACCATAAAACAAAAAAGTGACTGGCACTCTTCAGTGATTAGTAAACATGAGCCATTATTTATACTTTTTGCCACAGCGTGACCATAGTGCTCAAAAAAGAAAATCTTTAAGTAATTTAATTCCACTGCAGTCTAATTACAGGATCAGAAATTTAAAAATATTTAATCAGGGCCAGAGATTTAGCTCAGTGGTTCAGGCGCCTGCCTTGTAAGCGCAAGGTCCTGAGTTTGATCCCCGGTAACCACATACAATGTTGGGCGTGGTGACTCATGCCCACCAGCAATCAATACCACATACCACAGTGCTGGGCGTGGTGGCTCACACCTGTCATCCCAGCACTCGGGAGGCAGAGGCAGGAGGATCGCTGAGTTCCAGGCTTGCCTGGGCTACATGGTGAGCTCAGAGCCAGCCTGGACTACAAAGCGAGAGCCTGTCTCAAAAGAAAAAATTTTTAATCATTAACCTTGTTGAACAAGCCAATGGTTGGCTGATTCTTCCCATCCCTCTTAGTGGCCTAAACAGCCAAGTGGCTGGCTGAGAAGGGAGCATCGGAGAAGCAGTTGGAAATAAACACCAGAGAGTTCTGAGCTGGATGCTGTACACCACAAAGCAAGTTTGCAGAGATGAAGCCTTGAGTCATAATTTAGCTTCTACACAGCACCCAAGATGTGACCTGTTCTGTTGCTCCTTGAGCTAAACTCAGCGTTCACGTGTTTAGTGCTTTCCTTGACGCTGGGTCTCTTTCCACATTACACAGCCTAGGAAAGAACAGGATCCTAATTTTGAATTCATTCAGAGTTAAGATCTAAATATATAACTACATCATTTTTTTTGTCCGAGTGAAAGTGAAATTAAATATTATATACTTTTTTCCAGATTTCCTTATAGTTGAATATAAAAGCTATGTATCTGTGTAGGCAGTATATGCTTTGTTTGCCTCGGGTTCCTCTATCCATAAGGACAACCTCTGAATAAAGCTGGTGAGCTGTTGTTTCGTTACGTTACGATACGTTACGTTACATTATGTTATGTTATGTTATTGTTAAATGGTTTTCTCAGATCACCCACACCTGGTTCCACAATGTAATCTTTATTGTCAGTTCTTATTGTCAATAATATTAAAAAATAACTCCATAAGAGAATTTGAAAAACATGTTAGAATTCCACAAACATGGTGGAATTCCCTACTTTTGGATTCTAAGTATGATTTCTGAGAGGATAAACCCATTTCCTTGGCAGTGCTAAGGGGATATTGCAGAATCCACTCTGAAACACGCCCTTCACTTGTCTGCCCTTTCTCCACTCCTTGTCTTTTTAGGGTGTAGTGGTAATATTCAAAATTTCTGGAGATGCTAGTAGATTCCACGTTAGCTTGCAGCTTTTTAAGATGTAAGAGACAGTGGAATACCACGACCCGGCAGCAGTGCTCTGAGCATACTCCAGAACTCTTTCTTCACAGTGGCCATTTGTGCTCTCTTGAGCTGTGGAAATAAACACTCTGGAAAATGGGTTTACTGCTGAGTTACTTTTCTCATTGCTGGGACAGGATTCCCGAAACCCACGAGTGAAAGGAGAAAAGGCTTACTCTGGTTCACAGCTTGTAGCCGTTTCAGTCCACTGTCGGCTGCTCCGAGGCCGGGGCCTCGCCGGGGGGACAGGGAGGAGGTAGCCAGGGGCGGGCGAAAGCTCTGGTCTTTCTCTTTCTGGTCCGTCCGGGGTACAATCCTTCGGGTGGTGCCGCCTATTCTCAGGGTGGGGCCTCCCACTACCCCACCCGGGGCTGTGCCAGATCCACTTAGTTATCACACGCCCTTTAACCCAGCGCGACACACCCAGGAGCCAGCGGCCCCCAAAGCCCACCCCGAGCATGAGGCTTCGAGGGACATCTAGACACAGCCATGAAAACGGCCTCACTAATTTTTCTACCTTGACTGTTCAGACTGCTGAGTCAAAAATAGAAAAGCCACTGACATGTTAGATTGTCAACATTTATTATTATTTTACAGTTTATAGATATGTGATGGCTGGGTTAAGAAAATAAAATTCAGTAAAATTTTAGTTAGAGAAAAGAAAGCCTTGGTGAACTGTTTCTCCTAACATACCCAATAGTAGAATTGTAATCTTCCAATTTTTAAATTTGTGTACAGTTTAACATTTTCTTTCTTTGTGAAATATTATAAGAATTATATAGAATATATAACTCTGTGTCCTGATTTTTTCCTACATACTGTTAAGCATGGTTTCCATGTTATTACTAGTTTGGAATCTTCACAAATTTTACTTTCTCTGTAACAATAAGGACAATAGAATTTGCATGAGGGTTTTCTTAGCAGGGACTCTTTAGAGCGTCTCACTGTCATAAATACTGTTTCCTCCTCCTTTTCTAGCCAGAGCGTGACTTCTTTCCATGTGGCCTTTATTTCCAGGGACGGGAACCTTCCCGCCTGAGCTGCCTCATGTCCGGCTGGGCCCGCCTAGCTCAGCACCTGTCAGAGCAGCTCCCGGCCGCTCTCCACGCCCAGTAACTGAGGGCTCACTCACCTGCCCTCAGCCCTTGGATCAGAGTCGTGTCAGACTCTTCTCCGTTGCTCGCGGAGCGGAGCGCGTTTGCTCCGCCTCCAGAACACGCCGAGACTCTGCACACATCACCGCAAACCCTGGCGCAGCTTCGGTAGCTCCTCCCACCTGCAGCAGCTGCTGACTTATCTCCCAGATACAGTGTTTCTCGATGTCTAGCTGTAATCAGCTTTGTTGTTTTCCATAGGATTTATTTTGGCCAACTTTATTGTAGAAGACTGTATTTCTTTATTTGTCGCTTCCCCCTCGACCAGCAAGGAAGACGCGACCACGAACTCTTCTTTCTGCTGTTTTATTCAGGATTCTTTGCTTGAGCAAAAACAAAAAAGCTCTCCTTCACAGGCCTCTCCCAGTATATATATACATAGTCATCAGCCAATGCCTGAAGGACACGTGGCATTCTGGGATAGGCGGCTATACAGCGGAAGCGAACTGGCTGATCAGGCAATGCCTAAATATAGACTTGTTTTTCAGCGGATATAGACTTGTTTTTCAACGGATATAGGCTTGTTTTTCAGTGGTTCAGACCACTTGACCTACTTCCTCAGCGCTATCTTTTGGGTGCGGTTGCCCTTTGGCTCTCCACATTTATTGTCTTCAACAGCGCAGCTAGAGAGAAAGCTACTTCAGAGCACGCACCTGGTGTCCTTTCCCCTATTGCTTGTCTATTTCCTAGAACGGTAACTAGGCTACGTCCATAAATGTTCGTTGAATAGACACATTTGTCCCTTTACAAATGCACTTACTTAGCAATGGTAAGCAGGTTACAGGGTACTGTATGTTTTCTTTTTTACTTTTTCCAGGTTTTCTTGTGCTTTCCGCTGAGTTTGCTTACAGCCCCTAAGGATGACATTCCTCATCGGGAGGTGGTTCATGGACACGTGCATCTTAATTATCTTTGCGTCCCTTCCCCACCATCCCTTTCTATCCCTCCCTCCATCTTTTGCTCCCTTCCCACTTGCAAAAAATCTGCCTCCCTACTTCCTGTGATCTCTCTCGCATCTTGCTCTCTATCTGCACTCTGGGCTTCTTCAGGAGAAACTGTGATACTTAGGTGAGTGTCTGACCATTAACATCCTGGCCTCGGGCACATCTGTGCTCATGGCGGGGGCTGAGAGGACAAAAGTCCCCTCTGTGTCTTCACAAAGACTCCGAGGTCAGGGAGCAGTGACAGTGAGAACAGTGCTTTCTGACCTCCGTAAACTCTGTGTCTAGAGCCGAGTTATTATCAACTTGAAAACATGCCCGAGTTATCCAGAGAACGTGTTAAAGCGAGACTGGGACGGGCTGATGGCTAAACACTGTGCCCGTGGGACACATCTCAGCAACGTGCAGGACAGAGTGTAGAGAAACACAGTAACCCAGGAGACTCCAGAGGGGACTGTGATGAGTTTAAAAAGGAACCCCCAAAGGCTATATACTTTGTGTTTTCATTTGTATGACTTTTTTTAAATTTTTTTGTTTTTGTTTTAGAGACTGGGTCTCCTCATGCAGTTCAGTCTGGTCCTGAACTCACAGCAATCCTCCTGCCTCAGCCTCCTGAGTCCTGGGATAACAGCCCTTCACCTGGCTACACCGCTGAAGGGCCAAGATTGTAGAAGCAGACGCTGTGCTGTGCTGCTGGGATAAAGGGTAAGTGACGCTAAAGGGTCACAGCTGCGGAAGGGCCCCCGAGGACCCTCGCGGCGATGGCCACATTCTGTCTTCAGGTGAGTGTGCCGCGTCGGGTCCTGCCACGGTGTAGGGCTGCATCTTCCCAAGATGCGCGGTGCCGTTCTGGGAAGGGGACAAAGGCTCGGGCCTTCACTCTGTGCTCCTTCCAGTTGCTCGTGGTCTAGTTATTTCACAAACGTGTGAAGGTTGCGCCGCGAAGAGCCGCACTGGTGGTGCTCGAGCTGGACTTTCTGGTTCGGTGTGGCTGGGACGGGGCCCAAAGTGTGAGCGTCTGCGGATCCCAGGAGGAAGCCGGAGCCGCGGACCAGGAGCGCCGACGGCGAGCTGCGGCCATCCGAGACGAGGTCACCCTTCACCCGTCTTCGCTGTCGGTGCACCAAAGCTCGTCACTAGCGAGGCCGCGGTGCGAACCAGCCCGCCATTCACGGGCCCTCATCTCTGGCAGGGCCCCTCTGGCAGCGCTGAGTGTGGGACTCGGTGTCAGCACCGTTTGCATCTGGCCGGAGGCTTCACTTCAGGCGCGAGGGGTGTTTCTAAGACCCCCGGCTTTCTCCTCAGTCCTCGGGTCCTGGGTGCAGTTCCCAGGAGTCCGCACGGGGCAGCAGCCCCTGCGTGAGGAGCCGGACGCCCGCTGCCACCCCGCCGCCGCTTCGCTGCTCCCTGGCCTTGGTGTCCTCTCGGGAGTGCTCTCGTTTTATTCCGCCACCCCTGGGCACCTTCTCCAGTGAGCCTCGCGGGAGTGTCCCGGCGACTTCCTTGTCTGAGCGAGCGTCTTCCTGCCGCTGCCCTGTACAGCCAGCAGGAGGATCTTTCTAGAACACGCTGGGCACTTTTCACGCCCTCTTTAAGACCCTGCCTGAGGAGTCCATGTTTTGTAAGGGACACTCGCAGGTGACCTGCTCTGATGTGCAAGACTCTCCACGATCCAGTCTAACCCTCCCTTGCTTCCAAACCCTCATCTGTTTCAATTTCCCCAGCAAACA
>PVIC010038739.1:0-17474 GCA_004025085.1 Thryonomys swinderianus
ATTTTGTGTTTCTGTTTGAATATTTGTATCTTTGATCCATTTTGATTTTAGTTCAGTGTACAGTAAGAGATTTGGATCTAGGTTTAATCTTCAGCATGTAGAAAACCACTTTTCCCAGCACCATTTGTTAAAGAGGTTATCTTTCTTCCAATGAAGATGTTTGGCTCCTTTTTCAAGAGAAGGTAGCTGAATGTAGTTGGAGTTGTTTCTGCATCTTTTATTCTGTGTCATTGATTCTCAAGTCTAATTTTTTCCCCAATTCTAGGCACTAGAATTGCGTTTCTAATTCTAGGTAGCTCTGTAATATAACTTCAATTGAAGATCGTGATGCTCTTTTCCTTGTCTTTATTGCCCAGACTTACGTTTGCTATTCTGGTGTATTTTAATTCCATGTGAATTTTAGAATTATTTTCTCTATTGCTGTGAGTGATGCTATTGGTATTTGGGATGGATTGCATTAAATCTGTATAATAGATTTAAAACTGTGGTTTTCCTCATTATATTTGCTCTTCCTATCCAGAAACAGAAGATATTTTTCTATTTTCTGCTATCTTCTATCTCCTTTTCCAGAATACTGTAGTATTTAGTATATAGGCCTTTCATTTCCTTTAGTAGAGTCTTAAGTATTTCATTTTTCTTGATGTTATTGTAAAAGTTACTGTTTCCCTAATTTCTCTCTCAATGAGTTTATTTGTGTACAGGAGTGCTATTAAATTTTGAGTGTTGATTTTGTATCCTGCCATGATGGTGAATTTGGTTATTAATTCTAGAGTCTTTTGGTGGGATTTTAGGGCTATTCTATATGGAGCATCATATCATCAACAAATAATGATAATCTATCCTCTTCCTTTCCTAGTCATATTCCTTTTATTTCTTTCTCTTGTCTAGTTGGTCTGACTAATGTTTCTAGAAGTATATTGAACAACAGTGATGATAGTTGGCATCCTTGCCTTGTTCCTGATTTTAGTGTGAAAACTTTTGGTTTTTGACCATTTAGTATCATGTTGACCATGGTTTGTCATAGATGGATTTTATCAAATTGAGATAAAGACTTTTTATTCTAATTTAAAAATTTTTATATCATGAATGGGTATTAGATTTTATCAAATGCCTTTTTTGTCTTATGGATTATTATGTCGTTTTTGTTCTTGGCTCTGTTAATGTGATGTATTACTTTTATTCACTCAAATGTGTTGAAACATTCTTATATCCCTGGAATGAGTCCTACTTGGACCTGGTGTATAATCTTTTTGATGATTTGTTGCAATCTACTTGAAAATATCTTACCGAGATTTTTGTATCTATGTTCATGAAGGACATTGCCCTTAGTTATCTTTTTGGTTGGATCCTTCTCTAGATTTGGTATCAGGATGATGTTTGCTTCCAAGAATGACTTTGGGGAATTATTTTCCTCTCAATTTCATTAAAGAGTTTGAGAAGTAGTGGCATACAGTCTTCTTTAAAGTTATTGTGGAACTCAGTATTGAATCTGTCGAGACCTAGGCTATTCTTTGTTGGTAGTTTTGTTTTAAAAAATTATTTCTCTCAGTTAATTGACTGACATTGGGTTACTTATAATTTTTATATCCATTTCTTCTTAGTTTTTCATCTTAGTGAAATACAGGGTCATGAAGTAGGTACTGATAATCTGGATTTCTGCAGGGTTCAATGTGATTTCTTCCTTTTTGTTCCTGATTGCATGGATTTGGACCATTTGTTTCCTTTTCTGGATAAGATTGACTAAGAATTTGTCTATTTCATTTAAATCTTCAAAGAACTAACTCTTTGATTCATTGGTTCTTGTAGCACACATCCCTGCCCAATACTAGCAGGCTACAAGTAACACCTGTTTCTTGATTTCCATAATTCAGTTACATTATTTTATATAAGAAGTAAGACTGAAGTGCTAGACAAATCAAATAGACATATCAAATGGTGGAATAGGTGAGTATAGCCCCCTCCTCCAATATTTACCATAGAAACCTAGGCTCTGATCTGTTAAGCGGCAGCACTCTGCTGAATTTCATGCAGCTGAGGTCAGCATGACCCCGATAAAATCCCTTCCCCTGAATTATGGCTTCTCACTGACTGGATAGGTTGCTTGTTAATTGTACAGTGCCCATTTGTCCCGTACAAGCAAGATAAGCAGAGCTGGCTCCCTAACAGCCTTGTCTAGCACAATCACATCACGTGTTTGACAATACTTCACTAGACACTTTCAAAGCATACCCTGCTTCCTATTCCTTCTCTTCCTTGTATTCAATAAATATTGGATGTGTTTTGGGCCTTTTTCTTTGCTGCCATCAGCAGAACTGATCAGGTGCCAAGACCCAGGTTTTTTATTCTAGTCTCATTTCTTGTCTATTCTTTAATTTTCCTTGTGCTGTGGTGGCTCACAGGAGGCCAAAACCCACCATAGAGTTTCCGCTAATATCCCCTTCCCCATTTCTTAAAGATTCTTTGTATTTTTCCCTTAGTCTCATTGACATTAATTTCTTCTCTCATCTGTATAATTTCCTCCATTTTATGTGCTTTGGATTTAACTTGCTCTTGGTGTTCTAGAACCATGAGGTTCAATATTAAGTTATTTATTTGAGCTTGCCCTTTTGTTTCTGATGTGGAAATTCACTGCTATAAATTTTCCTCATAGCACTGCTTTTATTGCATCCCCTAAGTTCTAGCATGTCATATTGGTATGATTATTTAATTGTAGAAACTGCCTAATTTATTTTCTAATTTCATCTGTGACCCTTTGATTGCTTAGTAAGGTATTATTTCATTTCCATTTCTTTATGTAGTTTTATGACTTGTTTTGTCATTAATTTCCAAGTTCTATGTGCATGGAGTAATTTAGTTCCTTTGCATTTACTTAGGCCTGTTCTGTGAGCCATTATGTGATCTACATTGTTGAAAGTCCCATGGGCTACTGAGAAGAGCATATATTCTGTTGTGGGATGGAGTACTTTGTAAATATTTATTAAGCCCATTTGCTCAGAGTTTTGGTTCAGCACTGATATTTCTGTGTTAATTTCTTTTGTCTAGTATCTCTAAAACAACTGTATTAGTGCTTCTCTGATCTTTCATTTCCAGAAGAGCTTGTTTTATACAGTTGGGTGTGCTGGTGTTTGGTGCATGTATATTTATGATTGTTATCTTTTCCTTTTGGATTGTTTAAATATGTAATTTAAATATATAGTTGACTTCCATTGTATCTTATGACCAGTCTTGGCTTGAAATTTAATTTGTCTGCAAATAGACTAGTTCTCCCTCCTCTTTTCTGGGTTCTCATTGCATTGAATAGTTTTCTATAATTTGGCTGTCAGTGTATGAATTTCTTTTTGAGTTAAATGAGTTTCTGATAGGCAGCATATTGTTAGATTTTATTTCTTGATCCATTCTGCAATCTGTTTCACTGGTGAAATGAAACCATTCATATTGATGATTATAGCTGATACATATTTTGACTTATTCTTGTGTTATTTTCCTGTTGTTGGTTCCCTTTCTTTCTCTTCTATTTAATTGCTTGCTTTAATTGTTGGATTCATTCTTCTGGGATTCATGAAATTATTATCTCCATTGCCTTTTCCTAGAATATCAATCAGAACGTTTGGAGTGCTGTTTAGGTGATTATGAATTTCTTCAGGTATTCTTTATTGTTGAAATATCTCATTTCTTCATCAGTTTTGAAAGATAATTTTGCAAATAACCTGTCTGTTTGGTGGGGTTTTTAGGGGTTCAAATGTTTCATTCCAAACTCTCCTTGATTTGGAGACTTAGATTAATAAATATGCTGTAATTGTGATGAGTTTTCCTTTGTAGATTGTTTCTTTTCTCTAAGAGCTTTTAGCATTCTGTTCATTGTTATGGGTAACTTGAGGGCTGGTGACTACTGCATGATCCATCCCAGGAACACCAGTACTCAAGCCAGAGGTGGCTTGTGGAGATATATGGGTTGTGATGTCCTCTGTTTCTTTCATTGATTGTGATGCACTGCCCTACATATTTTGTGAACTTGCCCTTCTGTTCTGTGGGGGTTTACAAGATATTCTTTGTACTCTGCTTGAGATGTTTACTTGTACTCAGGGAACCTTCCCTCTTCCAGTGGCCAACTATTATGGTCACTACTTCTGCATGTACACTATATAAGCCTGTACAAGCCTAATAAACTTTATTATGAGCCATCAGCTCTTAGTCCTGTCAGTTACCTAACTGGTAAGTCACCAGTTGCCAACTGGTGGGTTATTCTAGGCTTCCAGCTATCAACTGGTAGAACTGTTGTCTGTCCACGATCATTCTCCCAGTCTCCTTCCCCATTGAGGGCAGAACTCTATAGTTCTTCTGTGGGATTTCTAGAATCTTACTATCACATGCCTTGTTTTATTTTTTTCTAATTATGACTATTTGGAATTCTATATAGCTCACTTATCTGCATGTAAAATTCTTTTTCTGTATTCAGAAAGTTTGCTGCAATCTGTGAGCAGGTCTTTTATGTCCTTTGTGCTACCTTTGGACTGTTTATTGATTCCAGTCAATCCTATATTCATTGTTTTTATATCCTCTAGCAGCTGTCGAGTTGATTTTCATGGTCCCTTACCTTTTAATTTTTTTCAGACAGGGTCTTGCTTTGTAGTTCAGGCTGGCCCTGAGCTCACTATGTAGCCCAGGCAAGCCTCAAACTCAGCAATCCTTCTGTCCCTGCCTCCCGAGTGCTGGGATTACAGGCATGAGCCACCACACCTGGCTTCCTTACTATTTTTTTTAAATTTTGAATCTTTATTGGTACATTATATATAAACATCATGTCACAGACAATATTGAGAATTTTTACCAGCATATGACACAATTGAATTCTCATTTTTCCCATTCCCCCACCTACCCTACAACCCCCACCCCATATTCATAAGCTTTGTTTCTCTTTTTTTATCATCATATTTTTTCTTCCTCTTGTTATCCCTATTTCTCTTTGAATATTTTCTATTTCACAAAATCTATCATATATTCTAGAGTTCATTTACATCTGACATATAACTGTTAGTCACCATACTGTATACTTAATTAGAAAACATTATTCAATCCATATAACTGAATCTTTGTAGCTTTTTTTTTTATAAATATCCCCAACTACATTACTTAGAATCCTATAACAACCACCATTCTACTTGGCACATTGAGGAATTTGACTTTTTTTAGAATTATTAGATAAAAGAGTTTATGCACAATTTACTTTTTACGTATACCTCAAATAGCTGGAAAAATACAATGTGCTTGGACAAAAAAAATCATTTACATAAATATTCATGCCTTGTCTTTAGCTGCTCTTAATCATTCTGCATGCAGTTTTCTCTCTAAATTATTTCGTCTTTGTGAATTTATATATGATCACTGTATTTTATATTGTTATATAGTAATATAGAAATGTAATGCTTTATTAATCAACTTCTGGCTACAAGTCATGCTTAACCAAGTATTTGGATGTAACATTCTTGTCTTCTTTAAAATTTCCTTCTATAATTGGTAACTTATACTCTAAATTGTTGATTCCCTTAATATTTTTAAGAGGTCTTTCATTTGATGGGAACCAACCATGATCCTATCTTATAGATCTGTTATTCTATCTTCGCATTGGTTGGCTGTGATGCATATATTTTTGTAGAATTTTTAATCTCCTGAATTTTTATTTGAATCTCTTTCATAAAGTCAGTTATTTTATCTGCTGGAGATTCATTGTTTCCATAAGCTCCTTTACTTTTTAAATCCATTAAGCATTTCTTTTCTTATGGTCATCAACTCTTTAGTTATTATTATTTTTTTCCAAGAAGTTGAATCTCTTTTATTACTCCCATGATAACATTTCATAAAATTCAATTGGGAAGTTTTTTATTTCTCCCAGCTCAGTGCCCCCTTGATTTTCTTGGGTGAGTTGGGGATTATGGTTTGTATCTTGTTTTTCTTTTTTCTCATTTTCTTTCTTTTTAAAATTTGTTTTCTGCATTGATGTTTACAAATTGCTTATAGTAGATATTAAAAAATGTATCATTACCCCTTTAGAAAATTAAGGCTTTCCTGAGATATATTCTAGGCATTTGGCTTTTGAGTCTATCCCATGAGCCCACCTCTTCAATTTATGAGGGATGAGCAGTTGCTGCTTGTTTGCCTAGTACCCAGTTCTTTGGTACTGGATTATTGTATTGATCATGACATCCAGATAATCTAGGTATTGGCATATAAGGATGGTAAGTTGATCACAGCAACTATGTCACTTTGATTAAAGTAGTGTAATCCACAGTAGCAATAGCATCAAGCACAGACTGGAAGTTGATAATCTGTGTTAACTGTTAGGTTTTTACTTTTAACCATAGGTACAAGATTTATAGTTGTATAACATAATCAAAGACAAGTCAGAAAATTGTATCCAGTAAATATCCTCTCAATAGAATGACTGTACCCTAAGGGGAGAAAATTTAAAGGGGGTAAAAAGAAAAAGCAGAGAAGTAAAGAAAAAGGAGACTAGAAGTATGGCTCAAAGACAAAGGAAGATTACCCATGTCTCAGGAAACTGGTGAAGTGGATAGGAGGGAACTAAAGAAAAAAGAAATAAAAATAAGAACTAAACCAAGCCAAAAAAAGTCCTAAAAAATAATGTTAACATTGATGAAAAAAAAAACAATAAAAAACTGAATGAACCAAAGTATAGCAACAACAACAAAACTCTACTACTGATGAAAAAGGAAAAGAATTTTCTTGTAATTTTAAACCTGTAGTTAACTTCTGGGGTTTACAGTTTTGTGGTTGTATCCAATTCAGGGTGTGACTCCGTTCTTCCTTGTATACTAAGGTTGCAATTAGCATAGATGCATGGTGAATAATTCCAGCAAGTCTGCACCAGGATTAGGGTAGAATACTGGTTTTAGTACTTTCAAATCCACAGAAATTCAGACTGATACTGTCTTCTGGTCATGGGATTGAGGCTTTAGTCATTCAGCTTATTGGGTATCTCTTGCCGGCCTGAGCACAGGTTCTTGACACTGGATGTCTTCTATGAAAGTCTCTACCCAGTTACTGTGGGTTTTTAACACTGGGAGCCCTGAGTTGAAGTGAATCTATAACTGCTCAAGTCTTGGATTCAGTTGGCCTGCCCCTAAAATGGCATCTAACCAAGCAAGGTACCTAGCAGACACTAGTTGCTTTCAGGGAGTCAATTACCAGCTGTTGTAGCACAGCATCTACTGCTTTGTTCCTCTGGAGTCACCCACTTTTAATGTGTGTCTGTAGACTTTATCTTCATTTCTCACACTACAATTGAAGATCTTCAGAGAAAATGTAGATTTGCCTCTTTTTTTCTTTCCTCCACTGAACTTTATCTCTTTACATTCTCTATGCACTCCAATTTATCATTCAGATCCTTCCTGGGTTCTTGGGATCCACCTCTGTCCTTTTCTTTCCCAATGCATTATTTTCCAGTATTTGAATTCTAAATCTTGGAGAAGTTCATTTGTCTCTGTTTAATACTCTGATATCTTCCTGGAAGTCTCTTGCCCTTTAGATAAAATGTATTTTCTGACCATTAGAAAATGATAACAGAATGATAGTAAGAAAATTTCCCAAGAGTTGTAATCAGACAACATATTTCTAGTCAATTCAGGGTACAACTAATAAGCTTTAAGGGAAATAATAATGTCTTCACCAGAAAATAAGAAAAGTACAACATAAAATAAAGCTAACATGGTGCTTAGAGCAAAATTTACAGCACAGAGCACTTGTATTAGAAAGGATGAAAAATCTCAAATCAACAAGCATCTGTCTGAGAAAAATAAAATCAAAGTAAGCAGAAGAGAATAAAATAAGGTGAGCAATTTCTTTGATGTCTAACTTTGGTAAAGTGTCTAGTAAAATCTTTTATCCATATAGCAATGCATTGTTTATTTTCTTACTGAATTGTGAGAAATATTTATGTAGTTGGAATGCAAGTCCTATGTCAGAATTGTAAGTTAAAAATATTTTTTCTAAGTGTGTGGGTTGTCTTTTCATACCCCAAATAGTATCTTTCATGGAGTAGAAATTTATATTTTCATGGATTCCAAATAACCAATTATTTTCTATTACAAATTGTATTATTGGTATTCTATATGAGGTATTTGCCTAAACCAATATTACAAAATTTTCGTTTTATGTTTGCTTCTAGATGGTTTCAGTTTTAGGTATATTATCCATTTTGCATTATATGAGGGTTGAGGCAATATTTTTTTAAATGTCACTATGAAATTGTTGCCACATAATTTTATTATTTAATTCACTAGTATCTCTTCAGTTATATAAACCATTTTCTCTTTAATTTCTAGTTACTGTATTTTTTCATTTCTACAACTTTATTCTTTAGTTCAGCAACATCTTTTCAATATATTCCTTTTATTTGTTCACTTTTATCTTTTGTCTTTAAATATTTCATTCATATTTTGTATTTGGTGTCTGAGTGTCTTTTTATACTGTAATATACAGTGTCTTTTTATACTGTAATTCATAGTGGCTTGTTTCTTTGTGTATTGGTAATTTCATATTGTGAGATAACCCTTCATTAATTTTACTCTGTGAAGTACTGAGAGCCTGGGTTGAAATTGCTGTCTCCAGAAATGTGTGTGTTTCTCCTGGTAACCAGTTGGCCTATTACTTCAGACCACTTTATCTTTTGAAAGTCTAAGGCTGACACAGAGGATTTAGGTTCAAATTCCTACCTTGCTATAGATAGACTTACTTTCCCTTTCCAGATATCTTAAGGACATACTGACTTTTCTTCTTTCTTTCCTCTTTCTGACAGGATGTTGCTATATAGTCTGGGATGGCCTCAAATTTACCTCAGTTTCCCAGATGCTGATGTGTGCCCTCTCTTTGGGCTTAGCTTTTGTTTCTTTATTGCTCATCATTCTGGGTACAAGCTACTGTCTCTTCTCACTCTCCTTTTGCCCATCCCAATCAATATGGTAATAAGCCTCCCTTTATTGTGAGCTCAGCATTGCTTTGAAAAGATTGTATAATTCAATCAGGATCTAGTTATATTTTAATGAATTCTAAGAATATTTACAAACCATACTGAAGGAAGCAGATACTTGTTTTATTCTCTTTTTTTAATTTTTAATACTATGTTAGGACATGGTCATGTAAGTCACATCTGAATATCACAGTTATGATTAAAACAAGAAGCTCATTTCAGAGTCACAGACCAAGTGGATTGTGCAGCAGCCAGTCCTCTTCACTTTTCAAAACCATACTGCACTGATGCTCTAAGTGAGAACACATCACCATTTAGCTATCTTCAGAAGGCCCCCCAAAAGCAAACATTCCAGAAAATAAAAGGTCCATTTCAAAGCAAAATTAGTTTTCAATCCTTCCTTCGAGTAAAGAACATTAACTTTCTGGGTCTGGAGATTTAGCTCAGTGGTTCCGGTGCCTACCTAGCAAGCACAATGTCCCTGGCTCAATCCTGAGTAAATACATAGAACAATATTGGGCGTGGTGGCCATGCTCACTGGCAATCAGTACCACATACCACAGATGCCAGGTGTGGTGGCTCATGCCTGTAATCCCAGCACTTGGGAGGTAGAGGCAGGAGGACTGCTGAGTTTGAGGCTTGCCTGGGCTACCTAGTTAGCTCAGGGCCAGCCCGAGCTACAAAGTGAAAGACCCTGTCTCAAAAAAAAAAAAAAAAAAAAAAGAACACTAACTTTCTATTTTCTTGATCATCTCAGGAAAAAGAAAAAGCATGCTGTTAAGTGATCAAACTTGCTGCCCCACGCCATCCTATAGTTGGAAGCAATCATGACTCCCAGGTCATCATTTCTGTGGGAAGCAAATGTGAGTCACAGCTGGAAAGTGTAGGGACTGTTCTGTACCTTAGAGGTGTGGCTGGGGCATTTCATATCCTTCCCTGACTGTAATTTCATCTCTTTTACCACAGTAGATATATTTCATCCTAAATAAGCCACAGGGGGCTATAGATTTAAATATGTACTCAGTGCAAAATCTTAAGGAAACTGCAGCAGGAGGAGGTAGATTTATTCCTTTCTCGGTGATTACTTTTCCAATATGCAGATGCTGGTATTATTGGTATGAATCATGAGGTCATTTTATGCCTGTAGATCAGCTGTAAGTACAGTTTACACCATGTCTTGATCCAAAGCTGGACATAAGAGAACTAAAAGACTTTTGCAATATCAATGTTGTCTCATAGTTTACTTATTTATATTTCAATCAATTTCATTTTTCATTTAAAATTAAAATTATCCATATGCTGAGTAATAATACCTATGAAGTCACATTTTGATAAGGCAGGTATGTTTACTTCTAGGAAACATTTAATCACAACCATAATTTAATATTTACAGTATTTCTTTGCAAAATACTAAAAATCTATCAGTATACCCATGTGCCAATGGGAATGTGTACACTATTTTGAGAAGCATTGGTTTGGCCTAGGATTCAGCAGATCTGACTTGCTTGGCTGTTATATAAATAGCATCTTATTTGAACATAGCTAAGTATGTTCATTTCAAGGTTGTTTTGACTTTTTTTTCACTGTAACCAAAGGGTTAATTATTCTACAGAGACTGTAAATCTTACAGAGCTGAAAATGCTTAATGTGTGGCCTTCTGTTATGATGTATATCTAGATGTCCCCTCCCAAAGCCTCATGAGGTGAAGTGGCTGAATATAGATATAATGCTGGGATTAAGGGTATATGATTACTAAGTTAGTTGACTTGATGGTTTTGGATAGTTCTGGGTAGGATTAAAGGGGCCCTAGCCTGGGTGTGAGTAGCCTGGATGGAATATAAGAGACAGAAAGAAGGTCATCTTTTGTCACTTGCTTGCTGCTTGCTGCTTGCTGCCTCATGCCTTCCCTTCTTTGCCATGGGATTTTTATCCTCGCTAAGGCTGTTCTGCCATGTCTTGGAGGCAGCTAACTATCAACTTAAATCTCTATGAACTATGAGCCAAATAAACATTTCCTCTTTTAACTTTGGATGTCAGATATTTTGTCTCAGTAATGAGAAAAGTAATTAAGGCACTATTTATAGTAAAATTTGTCAACTTCTAGCCATGTGAATATTTTTTGTATAGATTTTGTTCTTTTCCATGAGCTACTTTCTTGTTCTTATAGAGACTATTCTACGTTCTATGAAGACCAGAGTAGAAAAAGTTTACTTAAAACATAATCTAAATCCACAGCTTCTAATGGTCCCTATTGATGGATCTCTACTAAATATCCCCTAGCTCAAGGGAAACACAACACAATCTGCTGTAGAGACTGGCTGTCTCATTGTTCTCAACCAGCTGGACAGATCCTTCTTACCCTTTTCTTCTGTGTTTAATATGGCAGTGATGTAAAATGAGATTTCAAGCTTGAAAACTGACTTTGAATAAAAATTCAGCATTGGTGTATTTGACAGTGTAGCTCAGATATCTATATTCCGGGCAAGTATGGACAGCTTCTGTTTGAGGAAAAGTTAAAAACTGTTAAAGCAGAAAAGTAATTTTCATCAGGTAATATAAGGGAAACAACTGTGCAGCTGTGTCACACTATACATTATATTGTCTGACACTTTTCTCAGTCATTTCTTATGGAAGAGACTAAAGATACTTCTAAAAAAAGAAAGAATTGTTAATTTTGAGGATCAAAGAGAAATGGTTGTATATATATGTATTAGTTATTTTCTGCACTGGAAATACATTTTAAAAAATATGGGTATGATTGTGCATTATTTGATAATAATATTAAACATATCTAATTAATATATGTCCAACTAATGATATAAAAGGCATCAAAATTAAACATTTTCAGGTCTGTATTTTCAAGATGTTTTTGAATTGAGTAACCAAGTTATGAATAAATAGAGAAGATAATGACTTTTTGGGTAGGCTATGTGTGTGTGTTTAGGCTTGGGAGAATTGGGAAGTTTTCATATAAAAAAATCAGGGGGTCTTGAAAAATGAGGAGTTTTCCAGGTAAAAAAGCAAGACACAGTGGTAGGACTTTTTAAGAAAGATTAACTACATCTTCCTTGTCCATGCCAAAAGTTGCTCCTTGATAAACTTTTAGGAATAGGTCATTTTCTCAGAGCCAATTTAGTGAGTTTTTTTTAATGAGCCACTTGTTCTTAGGGAAAAGATCTTTTCTTGCTTTGAGGTAAATAATATACATATCCTCAAATTTTTGATGCCTTGTCTTGTCTTAATAAATTACATGTGACTTCTGTGACTTGTTCTGTGTCAGAGTAGAGCAGGGAAGTGTTATGGTTTAGATGTAAAATATCTCCCAAAACTCTGATATGTGCAGAAGGCAATTGGGCCATGGGACACTATGCTCACCAGGGATTCATCCAATATGGAACTCCATACGGATAAGTTCAGTAGCTCAATGTGCTGTGAGAAGGTGGAGCCTGGCCTGAAAAAGTGTATTCTTATTTCTGGATCCTCCTTTGTGTCTCTGCCTCCTGATTACCATAGGTTGAACAGCTGTCCTCCACCATATCTTTCTACCATGACTTCTGTCTTGGAGCCAGATGATCTTGGAATGAACTCACTGGAAACTGTGAGCCAAATAAACCTCTCCTGTTATGCTGTATGTGTTTGCTAATTGTGTTCTGGTGACAGAAAAGTGACTAAAGAAACAAGAGAGGTTCCAGCACTATGCTCACTGAAAGGACCCTTTCCTTGGGTGACTCTGAGATAACAGATGTGAAATCTCAGACAGATGCATACCTAACACCACAACTGAACATCTTGTGCAGTCTAGGCTTTTCTATAAAGCCACAAAAAAAGCGTGGTCCAGGCTTCCTGTCACTTCTCCATCTTCCCCCTTTGCAGCAGGGATGGAATAAGCCAGCAGATGTTGGTCTTGTCTGTCTGTATCACTGAGTGTCCTTCAGGGCTGGGATCTGTATTTCCTACAGCCCAGAATTTACTTGTCTCTTAGGGGAATTGCATCTGTCCTGCAGGGAAAAATTAGGCAGAACAGCTTCCTTTCCAACTGTGTATCCAAGTGTGGAGGAATTCCAGAGACCCCAGGAGATGTTTGTGGTCTACCAACCTGGGCAGTGCAGTGAAGAAGAACAAGGGTTTTGCCATAGACACAAACCAAATGGGAAAGGGAACAAGGAGAAGGGAGAGTATGGCTTTCATCATCTAACTAGAGCACATCAAGTGGTAATTTCTAGTCACGTAAACTTTACAGACATATGTCTTGGAAATCTCATGTGAAGCCTCTATTTGTGTATCCTATGCATCAGGGAGTGGCCTGGGATAGAGTCCTCTCCAGGGTCAGGTCATCTAGTGGAGGGATAAAGTGACTCCCCCAGGAAGGCCTCAAGGAATGCCAGGAAGAGAGGGAGGAGGCTTAGCCACCGCTTACCATACCTCCTATGACCTGGGAGTTTGCACCATGAAAAGTTGAACTGTGCTTTACATGTTTTGTAAACAGCCTGAGACCACATGTTCATAGCCTCACTAGAAATGGAAGTGGAAGGGATCATAGAGTATAACTGTGTCAACTCCTTCATTTTATTTTAAGATGAAAGCTGAGACCCAGTGTGGGCAATTGAATGGTCCTCAAGTGGCCAAAATACTGTGCTTCTGCCCTCCTCTCTCTCTCTCTGTCCCTCCTTTCTTTTGAAAATAGATATTTTTCTAGGCAGCTGGAAATGTCAGTGAAAAAACAGCATGTTGTCATGGATCCTATGTGCTTTGGGGGAGATAAACATTAAACAATGTATGCAATATGCAAGCTATACCATAGGATAGAATGTGCTAAATATGATGAAAAAATTACTAGCAAAATTACTCAGGGTGGGAAAGAGGAGGCATGCAGGTTTAAAAAGTGTTCAGGGTCCCAGATTTAATTTTTTGTTTGTTTTGTTTTTATTGTTTTGAGACAGGGTCTTGCTTTTTAGGTCAAGCTGGCCCTGTGCTCACTATGTAGCCCAGGCAAGCCTGGAACTCAGTAATCCTCCTGCCTCTGGCTCCCAAGTGCTGGGATTACAGGCGTGAGCCACCACATCCAGCCCAGATTTGTTGAAGAGGTGACATTTGAGCAAAGGCTCTAAACAGAGTCTGCTACATGGGCATGAGAAGGAAGAGAATTCTAGGTAGAAAGAACAGCTAATGCAAAGGGGCCAAGGTGGAACTGTCTGATATTCTCAGGGAACAATAAACAGCACATGGAAATTAAAATTAAAGCAAATGAGCATGGATAGGATAAGATCAGATCAGAGGAGTGGCAAGTATCCAATGACCTTGTAAATGATCATAAAGGAAGTGGGTTTTAATTCTAATTAGGTTGGTAAATCACTAGAGGACAGTTGAGCAGAAGAATCATATGATTTTATTTATAATTATGAAGGGTAATTCTGTCTACTGCTTGGGCAGAGACTGTAAGAGAGCAAAGGGAGAAGCAGAGAATGATGTAGGGCCTTTCACTCACAGACAGAAATAGATACTTGGTATATTTTCCACACAGACTAGTAGTGTTTACTGTTCCATGGAACTGTGGTGTGATTAAAAAAAGAGAGGTGTCATGGATAACTCCAGAGTTTTTGAGTTGAATAAAAGGAAAGATTAAGATGTAATCAACTGGGATTAAGTATTGAACAAAGGAGTTTTGAGACAGAGAGTTGATAGTTTAGCTTTGGGACTGTCGAATGTGAAATGCCTACTGGACATTTAAGTTGAAGTCTAGAATTTATGAAAATTTTCCAGGCTAAAAATGTGGATTCTGAAGTATCCCTTGTGTAAAAAGTATTTACATTTGTGAGGCCAGATGAAATTGTCAAGATAGTACTTAGTAGGATTACCAATTTAGGATTACCAATGACTCAGCCTCAACATATTTCAATATTACTAGGTCAGAGAAAAGAGGAAAAGGGAAAGCAGATGGCATAGGGTGATATGGGGAAAGCCAGGACTCTAGGGTGTCCTGAAACCAAAATGAAGGCTGTACAATTCAGATGGAGAAGGAGTGAAAGAGGGACTGTGTTAAATGCTGCTGATGGATTAAGAAAAATGTGGGCTAGTAGCTGACCATTTGGTTAGCCATACCAAGGAGATGTTAGTAAGAATGCTGTTGGGGTAGAAGTGGGAGTAAGTGGTTTTAGGTAATCCCAGTGACCTCAGTGAAGTCAGAGTCCATGGAGGATAAGACAAAAGAAGCAGCAGCTGCTTTTAAAGTCAGTGTGTAATGGATTTGAAGTGATACCATTTGCAAGAGCATTAGTAACAGCAGTAGCTATTATAATCATAACAATGACAATAATTATAACGTTAGCTAAATTTGCTAGAGATCTATGTATGTGCCAGAGACTCTTACAAAAATTGTCTTTGATCTTGAGAACTATTGAGCAGTCTAGGCATTATAATCTTTATATTTTTGGATGTCAGAAATGTCATGAAGAGAAATTCAGTAATTTTTTTAAGACCACACACCTATTTTAGAATAGAATTTGCTTTGAACCCAGTAAGATCTGATACAAGAGCCAATGTTCACTCTCCTGCATCCTTGTGGTTTTCTTAGGAACTCTCCTATGGCCGCTAAAGATCTCTCTTTGGAAAGATAAAGGATTTTGAGGTTTGCAGGGCCCAGATTTTCAGGATTGAAATAATTGAAACAGTTAAGTCTCTGAGGATTCTTCTTTTTTTGTACTTATGTGACCCAGAAAGCAAGGGTTATATTAAATTATAGAAGGTGAGTGAAATATTTATTTCACCAAAAAGGACAGCTTTCTTCGTGAACATTTTAATTTCCTTGTACTTTGATGTGCTCGGTCTTACAAACACATCCCCGGACATCTTTGCTTGAATGGAGTATGATGAGTTGACTGCCATTTCATTTCATCCCTAGGGCATCTTAAACTACTCATTTTCTGCTTGTAAATGAACACTCAAGAAAACTACATGAAATCTAAGTTTATGAATGCATCGACCTATTTTCTATTCATTTTGCCACAGGCACTACTTACAGATTCACCTCCATTATAATTATGTCTTTTAAAGTCAGCTTTTAAAGTATTTATTTTCATCAAAGATTTACATGCACATGATTTAGAGGGTCAAATAATGTTTCAAGGTTTGGTATGAAAATCCGTAGTGCTTGGCCTACCCCATTTCTCTCTCCGAAGGGATATTTTCATCTCCTATGGCAGACTGTTGATATTTACCACTGTACCTCAAAAAACATTTTCTTGCTAAATATTATCATTTGACCTTTTGAATTTGGAAGAATTAACTCTCAGTTTGTACAACATCTCATCATCACCCTTATCCTATCTTTCCAGTACATCATAGTATCAGAGTAATATTCTGGGTTTACATTATGATAATATCATTTAACTTACAATTGGGTTTATTAAGATAAACCCAATTTACATGTGGTTTATTAAGATAAATGTTTTGCAGTACTTTCTTTTTGTTTTCCACGGTAAATTGTCCTGTTTGCTTGCTTGATTTCATATGTACCTTTCTCTAAACTGACTCTGAATTCTCTACCAGCTTCCTAAATCACCTCTCAATATATACTATTCAAATGGATCAATTGTTTGTATTGATTTCATTTTCCTGATGAAATCTGACCTGAAGCAATTTTATATGCTCCAGTATGGGCTAGTTCCGTTCTGTAGTTGGTACCAGATTCCATTCTGAGATTACCTTTTCCATTCCTTGGAGAATTTCACCATTGTTTACCCTATTTCCTGAACCCCAAATCAATTTGTTTTTGGTTTACCCCTTTGTTTTGGTGGAACACAACCACTTGTAAATGACTGAGAAAGGTTATATGACAGATAAACTATAGCATTACCTTTATTTTTTTCCTACCTTTGTCTTTGACTTATTTCCCAGAGGAATCACACTAGTAAAGTTTATTTTTAACTCCTTATAGTCAGAATTATTTAGAAGACTTAAGAAGGGCCCTATTTTATTTTCTCATCTATAGACTCTTGTCCCCACAGTTTCTCTGAGAAACAGCATCTTGGCATCTATTGGATGGAGGCTAGAGGTGCTGGTAAATATCCTAGAGGGTAAATACAATTCTACACAACAAAAATTATCTGGCCCAAAATGTCAGTTGTGGCAAAGTTGAGAAACCTTGTTGTAAAGCATCTCATGTGATAGGTAGTACCCAGAAGATCTTAATGAGTGATCGACCTTTCCCTTCCCATTACATACTACATGCTTTATTTGTATGTGTTTATAGCTATCATGCCAATTACTTTGATATGATAACAATGATAAAATATTTTGATTTCTTCAAGATCAGAATTGGGCAATTTGTATATAGGTGAAAATAATGGAATGGCCAAGATTTCTTCCTAAGTACTTGTCTAGAGGTTGTATCATATTTGCTAACAATAGACTCTACTCTCCAAAGTTACCAGATATATGGTAGTAGGCCTGTGCTGGAAACATCTCCTCCTCCTCCTCCTCCTCCTCCTCCTCC